>ONZH01031303.1:0-80928 GCA_900303285.1 Rhinella marina
AGTCGCTTTATTTTTTATTTTAGAAGCATCAGCAAAGAAAATTATATGCAAAGGTAGAATTAATTTACTACTGCAGCAGTCTTGCTTGGCAGGAGCACACTGTAAGAGCCTCTGCTCAGTACACACTGCAGAGGACATAAGGCTGTACACACACCTGTTATTTTTGCAGCAGTTATGATACAGTTTTTGACACATTTTTTAAATTCCTTTCTTCTTTAAATTACAAGTAAAATATTTTACTGTCATTTGAACAAAAACAATAAAAAACACATCATTACAGAAAATAAACACAAACAAATAAACAAAATGCCATGTCAATGCAGCTTAAACACTATTGTAGTACAGTACATTCAAAGGCATGGGTTAAGGAGGATGAGAGGGTTAAATTTAAGTGTATTTTTTTTACCTATTTTTCAGTTGTCAGGTCTATTTTTAGTTTGTATTTTTGTGAGACGAATAATACTTAACTGTCTGCCTCTATGAATTTTAGGAATCTTGTTAACACTATACTTTTATAATATCGGCATTAAATTCCAAAATCAAAAAGGAAAATAAAAAAATGCATTAAAATGAATCACAAAACTAAAATTTTTCAGATTTAAATCAGTGACTATTGCATGACAAGATATTATACCGTGGTATTTACCTAAAAGTGTGATATAGGGAGGAAAACGTGTTACCTGCTCTGCCAGTGCCAAGAGCCGCACTACAGTCCATCTCTGACTATTTATGATAGTAGTGCATTCACAGAGAAAAATCTCAAAGGAAACTGTGACTCAAGAGGAGAAATCCCTGGATGGGTAACAGTCCTCCAAAGATAATTTCATCAGTTTTCACAAAACTGCACCAACTCAAAAGAAACTGGTTTAACTTTTCTGTATTTTTCTCTTAAAGGGGCTGTAAAGGAATAGAAAACATGTCTGAATTTTCCAGAAACATCGCCACATCTGGTTGTGAGTGGCATTACAGCTCGGCAAGTTTTTTTTTTCTAATCTAAACCTTTTGCCAGAGTTATTAACATACTGAGACCATGCTGACAGTTTTACCGGTGGTTGATTAGGTTAGTTGATTGCTATTTAGTTATGTTGTGATCAGTATTACATCTTTTTTATCATTTATAGGGCCACCGATGAATCATGGATTCTACAAGAAGTCTTCTGCAGAGATGCTGCATCATTCTGATATTATGTCACAACTCCGCTTCTGCCATAGAACTATATAGTAAGTGAGTAGTAGAGTCACCATCCGGGCCACTAGTGGCAGACCTTTGAGAATGACCAGGGAGGTACAACTAGGAGTCAACAAGCAGGGTCATAAACCAGCAGAAACAAGCAGGATGAATGCAGTGCATGAGAGGTTAATCCAGAGACAAGCCAGAGTCAATTCCCAGGAGTAGATATAAGCAGGAAGAGCAGCCAAAAGGATAATTCAAAAAGAAGTCGAAAGTCAGATGAGTCCACCAGAACAGATAGTAATAAGTGTCACAGTGTAGAGCCCTGGGAGATCTCCTTACATACATATTGTTACAGACGTGTACAGAGGTGTACCTACAATGGTTGTGGAACCACTGTGTCAACTAACTGGTTTAGCGTTGGTGTAGACTTGAGGGCATTATTCTGGTAGTCGCCTTGTATTCACCTTTTAACCCCTATACAGGAATCTGGACTTTACTGCAGGGAGCCACCAGGCTGCTTCTTTCTGGAATAGCCCTGCCTTAGTTAACAGATCACCTACAAAGGTACTAGTGCAATGCACCAGAGACACATACAAAGCACTAATTCAGAAAAAGGCAGTGTCTAAGGCAAACGCAGATACAGGCATGAGACAAAACACAAAGCATTGGCAGACATAATGATAAGGAATGAAGACAAACGGACTACAACAACCAGATGTAGTTCCCTGGAGCAGGGACACTTTGAAGTCTGGACATTTGCCCATTTCCCCTATACAAAGAGGAGACTCTGCCAGACTAGTTATTGACCAGAAGAAGACGCTGAGACAGGGATACTCTGCCACAGACCTTGGATCACTAGTCTTTGACCAGGGAACCAGCCATCAGAAGGGAGAGAGGGACAGCTGGCTCAGGCCTTTCCTCAGCATCAAACCCTTCTTCTGCAGGGGAGGAGACTGGAGAAGCCAGCCCGATGCCTCGCCTGTATTTTTTTGCACCTGAATTATTCCAGTAAAGAAGCACACTGGTTTACAGCACACCCAGACTCTCTGGACTTATTTCCCATTGGGGTGCACCACGTCTTACCATCCATTCCAGAGAGCAGCAACACCTGGTGATTAGAGATGAGCGAATCATTCAAAAAATTATTCGCCGAACATTCGCCGAATTTTTCCTAAGATTCGTATATTCGACGAATAGATTTGTTGTATTTGCGTACAAAATATATGTTATTATGTGCTATTAGCGAACATTCGCGCACTAATAACGAACGTTCATTTAAAAAATGTACGCAACTTCTTAGAAGACGTACGCAAATAGCGTACGAATACTCAGCGTACTATTGTCTACGCGATTACGTAATACGCAGGCACGCACGATGAGAGGCTGCGGCGTGCACTCCTCAGAGGCAGAGCGAATATTCGAAAATGGCATCCAGGCGATCCTCATTATTTAGCTCTGAAGAGCTGAAATTCCTGATCCGCCTGATGGACAGAGAGGATTACGATGGCACACACCGCCATCCAAACCAGCATATGAAGGAGGTGATTCAGCAGGTGATCCAAGGCCTGCGCCATCGTTTCCACACAGTGCAGATCCCGGGCCAGATCCAGCAGAAATGGTCCGATCTGAAATTCAAATACCCAGAGCAGCTTAATGAGATCCGCGCAGAGATATGGCAGGGTGAGTAACAAAATATTTGATAAGTAAAAACATGTAAAAAAAATCACTGCGCACAGTCACTGCGAATAATGAAAAAAAGTATAGAAGGACAATGTGGTAGTGCGCTGCAGTAATTTTGTTTAATGCTAGGCAACACCTCTAACTCTCGACCCAAACAACTTAAGTGAAGGTATTCTAGTCATTATTGTTAATGGTGCTGGCTGTTCTCCCGTTTGTGTCAGGCAAATGCACTAGTTCGAAAGAAAGTACCCTTATATGCCCCTTCATAGTTAGCGCTTCCTCCTCCTACACACAGACTCAAAGACGTGCCCATGCTGCAGCTACTGTCAGTGGGCGATATCCAAAGTATTCCTACCGCCCACTTCCAGCTGCCGTGGAGTCAGCCAGTGCGCTATTTGCTGCTTCATGTAATGCAGCAAGCGCTGGCCTGTGCGGCTGCTACTGCCAAGACAAACTAAGTCTAACACTGCATGGCAGCGTTTCACCTGGCACATGTGATATGAAGGAGCGGGGGTAACTCGCTGCCCTGACGCTGCAGCAGGCGGACTGCCCGCGGAGGTGGAAGTGGATAGTTGTTGGGTGGTCTGCTGCAATCCTGGTTGGAAAGCACGTGGAGGTGCCAACAGCAATTGACCGGGTTGCTGGGGTGTTCCTGCCTCGCTGCCACTAAATACATTCAGCCAGTGGGCAGTAAAGGACATGTATTGCCCCTGGCCGTAAGCACTGCTCCAGGTGTCCACCGTGACGTGCACCGTGCTGCAGAGAGACAGCTGCAGGGAGCATCCAATATTGTCAGCCACGTGGGAGTAAAGGGCGGGGATAGCTTTGTTGGAGAAGTAATGCCGGCTAGGGACCTGCCAGCGTGGCTGAGCGCAAGCCATTAGCTCCCTAAAAGCTGGGCAGTCAACTAGCTGGTACGGCAGAGACTGCACAGCCAGCTACTTTGTCAGGTGACCATTCAGTTTGCGGATTACTTGTGGCGTAAAACTGCTTCCTGGCCACACACTCGGCAATGGACGGCTGCCGAATGAGAGGAGGTGGAGAAATGCACGCACTGGCCGACGTTGAGGTGGATGTACTAGTTACACACCGGGATGCGGGCTGAGCTATGGCCCTGGATGCTGCCTGCCTAACAGAAGGGAGCCCCAGAGAAGTAAACAGCTCTTTAGTATTAATGGGCTGCTCTAAATTGCCGGCATGACACCTCTTCAAATGGTTCCACAGAGCAGTGGTCTCAACATTTGTGGCTTTCCCACGGCTCAATTTCTGTTTACACAAATTACACGTGGCCATACTGCTATCCCTCGGCAGAATGGTGAAATACTTCCACACACCCGACGTGCGCCCTCCACAGCTGGCCAAGCTTGTAGCCCTTGCACGCTTACACCCTGGTGCCGGCCCCACTATATTTGGGGTCTCGCTAGTTCCCAGGGAAGCACTAGCCCTGGGCCTAACTTGCCTCTGCCCTCTGTTGCTGCCACTACTAGTACCACCCTCCTCCTCTGAGCTCAAATCCTCCTCACCAGCCCGATCCGCTTCCCAGGTCCTCCGGTATAACACATCAGATTTATCATCAGACTCCTCCACAACACATTTTTGCAAATCAGGCTGTTGCCCACCGACTGACAATTCCGGGCAGTCCAAACTCTGACTGCCCTCTAAGAAATCCTCAGGAAGGCTGTCCTCTATAACCGCCGGATTATAAGGTGGGCTTCGGTGGCTTCTTTTTTTAGAAATTGCTGAAGGGACACCACTAGGAGGGAGCACTGAAGCCCGAGAGGTGGAAGAAAATGAAGGGGTTTGCTTGAGTGGAATGGCGGAGCAGGCAAGTCTGACCCCTGGCTACATATGGACACTGTATCAGCAGATGACAGCAGATCATCCGGCTGAGACTGAGATGAGCGTACCATCCACTCCACTACCTCATCCACTTTCTCCTCCACTACAATTTTGTGCCTCGGTGCGTTAGCCTGGTGGAACAACGGCCAAGTATTGCAAATACTACTAGTAGATGCTCCGGCTACAGGTCTTTTGGCACTGCTGCCCTGTTCCACCTTCTCCTTTTTTTTAGAGCTCAAGGTCTGGCTGGAACTGGACCCCTTTTGCTTATCCATTCCAAACATTTTTCAATTCACTCTGTGGCCCTGCAGCTGGTCTTTGTCCCTGTCTCTCCCTATCTCTCCCTGTCTCTCTCTCCCTGCCTGATTAATTACTGGCCCTGCACTTGCCCTGCAGTATCCCTGATATCTGTAATATGGATTCCCAGAGCAATTACACCCCAATTTTCACAAAACAGGTCTCAGAGTCTCAGAACTTTACACACAGTGCTTCTGCTCGTCGCAGCAGTCGCAGCAGAAGTGATGCGTCACTGGCTTACCGAGCCTGAGCCAATCAGAGCAATCCCTGCCCACTAGGTCAGGTGACCGCTTTCTTCCCGGGCTTTTGCGCACGATAAACGAACTAACAGTAAAAGTTCGCTAATGAATTGAAATCGCAACAGCGTATACAGAAACTTATACGTAGCAATAGCGTATAATTTATAGGACAAACTACGTAGCGAATGCGTACAAAACCAAAGCGAATCACCTAATATTCGTATTCGCTTCGCAGCTAAAAAATCCCAAGATTCGATACGAATCAACGAATCGACGAATCGATTCGCTCATCTCTACTGGTGATACCTTGTCAGCGTTCGGGGGACCCAGAGTAGCCACTATCCCAGACATATGGACTACAGGAACTCATCAAACATGATTTATCCTCATAATATAGATCTGAGGGGAGATGTAAGCACATTAGCACAATCCACACCAGGATACAAGGAGCAGTGGCAACATGAACCGCCAGTAAACACAATGGCTGAATGGCTCCAATTCAAACCCACAAGATGCCGACGCTAGTGCTCACAGTACAGTGGCCAAAGTTAAAGCAGTTCTCCGAGTTATAAATATTGATGACCTATCCTCAGGATAGGTCATCAATATCAGATTGGCTGGGGTCCGACACCCGGCACCCCCGCCGATCAGCTGTTTGAAGAGGAGGCGCGCCGTATCAGCGCTGCCTCCTCTTCACTGTTTACATGCTGGCCGACACGGGGGTAGTGGTGAGTAGGTGTAATTACACCTCACTGCCCCATTTATTTCTATGGATAGAATCACTTCCATAGACTTGTATATATATAACTCGGAGAACCCCTTTAAACACCATTGTAACATATAGTAGCTGGAGTTTGCATACTGCTTGTGATATGCATGTGTTATGGCCTACAAACTGTGATTTCTACAATCCAGCAGAGATAATCTGGGCTATTCTATTCAGAGCAAGGCAGGGGCAGACTGGGAGGTTAACGTGGCCCTGGAAAAAATACTAACGTGGCCCCGTTTTGTAGTCGGGTCCAAATTGATGGAAGGCAGTGCCAACACAAGTAGACGGGGCCAGCAATACCATATTGTGGCACATTATACCACCCCAACAGAGACAAATACCACAGTCCATCACAAAATACTGCCACCATCAGCACAAAATACATCCCCAAAATCTTCCCCAAACTGGCCGGCTGTGAGGAGGGATCAGGCAGCCTCTGGGCTTCGAATTTTCCCATAAGGTCTATGGCCAATCCACCCCTGGTGCAAGGTGTCATGGGGAAAATAGTAGAGTACTGTTATAATGTGGGCTAGGTTAGTGGATAGAAATGATTCATGTGTCCATAAGATATCCTTTTGAATGTGGTTTTCTCATCTCATTGATATCTGGTAGATGCAAGGCCAAAAGTCCCAACTCTATGACCAGCATCTACTGCATATCAGGTCTGTCAACCCACTCTCTTTAGTGTAAAGGGGGTTGTAACATTGATAGCCTATCCTCAGGATAGGTCATCAATATGAGATCGGTGGGGTCCGAATCCAGGCACCCCAATGATCAGCTATTTAGGGAAGCCGGAGCTCTGGTGAGCAGTATGGGCATTATACAGTGGCTGGGTTTGATATCACAGCTCAACCTTATTCACTTGAATGGGAATGAGCTGCAAATGACTGATGTGTGGTGACCTAACTGGCCTAGGAAGAGGCCTAAGTGCTCACAGAGCACTGCTGCTTATAGAAACAGCTGATGTCAGGGGTTCCAAGTCCCCACCGATCTGAATTTGATGACCTACTGTATTCTGGGGATAGGCCATCAAGATGAAAGTCCCTGAGAATTCTTTTAAGTAAAATCCTTAAAAGGGTTCTCCAAGTTAAATTTATTCATGACCTATCCTCAGGATAGATCATCAATATCAGATCAGCGGGGGTCCGACACCCAACACCCCCGACGATCAGCTGTTTGAAGAAGAGCTTCATACAAGTCTATGGGAGCGATTCTTCCCTTTAAAATGAATGGGGTGGTTAGGTGTAATTACACCTACTCACCGCTACTCCAGCATGTAAACAGTGAAGAGGAGGCAGCGCTGGTACGGCGCGTGCCTCCTCTTCAAACAGCTGATCAGCGTGCGTGCCGGGTGTCGGACCCCCGCCGATCTGATATTGATGACATATCCTGAGATTGAAAAATGAAAAATTGAAAAATTAATCCAGCCAGCAAAGGAAGCAATATGGAAAATCACAATACATTAATAAGTGGCTTGTATTAACTTCCGCTACATAATAAATGCTATTTGCTGAAGTGAGACAACCCCTTTAACTCTTTCAGGACAGAGTCTATTTCCTCACCCTCCAAGAGCTATAATTTATTTTTTTGTGTTTTCTGTTCCCGTATTAGGACTTGTTTTTGGCAAGCCATGTTGTATTTTTGAATGCCACCATTTAACTTACCATAGATTGTATTGGAAAATTGAAAAAAAAATTCTTTTTGGGGTGAAATTGGAAAAAGTGGCAATTTTGCCAATTGTTTGGGGTTTTTGTCTTTAGGACTGTGGGACACAAATAACCTGATAGCTTTATTCTGCGGGTCATTATGGTTACAGCAATATCTAGTTTCTTAGTTTAGTGCCTCTTCACTTCACTGGCATCTAAAACAACGGTCTTAATAAATGACCCCTGGTCTTTTGCAAAATGGACATACAGATGCAGAACACCACATATTTCCTCCGCTCTCTACATCCGTATGTATGTCTGTTCTGCAGATGATAGAATATGTCCTATTCTTGGCAGCAAATGCAGACCCTGGACATGTTAAAGCCAATGAGTCCACCACAAAAACTGATGTAGATAGATAGATAGACCATATTGAGTATGTCTACTTAGTACAGAGATGTCTCAGCACATTAAAGAGGTTCTCTCATTACAAAGACTTATCCCCAATCCAAAGGAAAAGTGTCTGATCAGCAAGGGACCGACTGCTGGGGCCTTTGACGATCATGAGAATGGGGACCCTTTATTACCCCATTTAAATGGCTTGATAGTCACACATGAGTGCTTCCACTCCATTCAACTCTACAATCATAGCCAAAAGTTTGTGGACTGACACAATGCGGACTGCTTCAGTTTTTATGGTAGCAGTTTACATTTTATGAAGAGTGATCAGATGAATTGCAATTAATTTCCAAGTCATTTCTTGCTATGAACATGAACTCAATCACAAAAACACAATTTCCACTTAATTTCAGCCCTGCTACAAAATGACCTGTTAACATAATTTCAGAGATCTTCTCATTAGCGAGGGAGAAAGTAGTAATGAGGACAGGTCAGCTGATATTACTCTGATTGAATTATAAGAGCAGACTGTTTGCTTTCATAGGGAAGGGGTGCTTGAAATCATTGTCTTCTTCTGTTAACCATGGTTACCACCAAGGAAACACATGCAGTCATCATTGCTTGGCATCAAAAGGGCTTCACAGGCAAGGACATTGCTGCTTGTAAGATTGTACCTAAATCAGTAACATCAAGTAGAGGGGTTAAATTACTGTGAAGACTTCAGGAAACCCAAGAAAGTCTAGAAAGTGCTAGAACTGTCTCCTAAAGAGCATTGAGCTATGGGTTTGGATCACCACCAGTGCAAGGCTTACTGAGGAATGGCAGCAGGAAGGTGTGAGGGAATCTGCCAACGCAGTGAGGTGAAAGCTTTTGGAGGATGGACTGGTGTCAAGAAGGGCAGCAAAGAAACCACAAGGAAAAGAACAAATAAAGACTACTTTGCAGGACTTACATGGATTGGACTACAGAGGACTGGGGTAAAGTTATTTTTTCTGATAAAGCCCCCTTCAGATTGTTTGTACCACCTGGCAAAATGATTATCTGGAGAAGAAGAGGTGAGTGCTACAATGAGTCCTGTGTCAGGCCAACAGTAAAGCAGTCTGAGATCCTTCATCTATGGGATTGCTTTTCATTCAAGGGAAGAAGCTCCATTCAGTGTATATGGAGCCAAGTAACACAGGCAAGTGCTGTACTTGGCCTCATAAACAATGAATGAATTGAGTGGCAGAGTGTATTGCTGCTCTTAAACTCCTCCTCACTGAGTTCATACAGAGTGGAGAAACCAGCGAGGGCATGAATACCCCATTCTAGTGATCAGTTGTGAGCCCCCCCCAATAAGTAGACACTTATCACCTATCTTGTGAATAGGCAATAAAAATGTTTTTCATCAGATAACCTCTTTAAGGAACAGAATTCCTATAATATAAACTGGTGAATGTGAACAGAAAATTTACCACAAGATCAAAATAATACTTTATTGTTCATCATAATCACACGTCTGAAGGCCATTTTAATATCTTTGTTTTTCAGGCTGTAGATTACAGGATTTAACATGGGTGTTAATGCGGTATAAAACAGCATAAGCAACTTTTCAGACTCTAGAGTGACCGATGAGGTAGGTTTCAGGTAAACACAGAATAATGTCACATAAAGGAGGGAAACCACAGTTATATGAGAAGAACACGTATAGAAGGTTTTATATCTGCCGGAGCTGGAGTGGATTTGGAGAATGGTCCTGATGATGAAGACGTAAGAAGTAAGGGTGAGTGAGAAGGGCAAGACACCAACGAAAATCGACTCTATGTAAATTACGTGTTCCATGCTGAAGGCCTTGTAGCAAAGCAGCTTCATGATGACCAAAAGATCACAGAAGAAGTGATTGATTTCGTTAGATTTAAAGCAGTGGATGTCATAGGTAACTAATGTCACTGGAACACCCCCACAAAAACCAAGGACCAATGAGACTGTGGACAACACAGAACAGACGTTGCTGTTCATGATCCTGACATAATGTAGAGGGTTACAAACCGCCAAATATCGATCATAACTCATAGCGGTCAACATAAAAAACTCACAGCAGAGAAGAGCTACGTAAAAATACATCTGTGCAATACAGGAGTGGGAAGAAACACTTTTATCCCCAGATACATACATGGCCAATGTCTTATGCATGGTGACTGTACTGTAACAGATGTCTATGATGGAAAGGTGAGACAAGAAGTAATACATTGGAGTGTGCAACTGGCGGTCATTGCAGATTAGTAATAAAATTGCTGCATTTCCACTAAGAATTGTTAGATAAGTAACCAAAACCAAGAAGAAGATTGAAGTCTGCATTTGAGGCAAGTCACTAATACCTTTCAAGATGAAAAATTCTACCCATGTCTGATTTTTTTCTTCCATCTTTTGGCCTGTTGATGAAATAAGATGTGATGCAAAAGCTAATAGCCATAAATACTTTACAAATGCAACAGTAACCACAAAACCTAAAAGAACAATATGCTGAATGTGGAAATGTTTTATACCTCTAGATCTTCTTGACCATTGACCCAGGTTTAATCATAACGTTGAGTTCTGAATGGTTGTGTCCAGTGACGTTTTAGTGATGGAAAGTTATAGAAATTGCTGAGGATTAAAATACATGTTGACATTCTCCCAAAAACTGTCATACTGATCTGTGAGTTCTGTCTCATATTGCAGCTTAGCTCCATTAAAGTATGTAGGTAGAAAATCAGTGTCACGGACCCGTGGATTGCTGTTTTTGAAAGTAAGTATTAGTGGTTTCCTAATTACACTTTTACAAATCACTCAATCACTTGCTTTTTCTAGCCATTCTTTTGCTTTTAATATTGGAGGATATTTCATCTAGCTTCACCTTCATTTTAATCCTTTCCCATCTTACATGGAAACCCCTTAAGCTCATCAACATTTGTTGTATATGCACTCTAGAATCCATGGTCAGTGTGCGACAAACTCCCCTACATTGATGAGTTCTTTCTTACAAATTCTGTTAACCTTCAGGCTCTCACTGAAACTTGGATTTAACAACCTGACACTACCTCCCCTGCTGCTCTGATCTTATGGTGGCTTACATTCTTCTCATACCCCCAGATATGAGAACAGACATGGTGGTGGAAATGGCATGCTTCTTTCCATTCGTCCCATCCTTTGAGATACAGACCCTCAGACTCTTCCATGCTTTCTCCCTCAGAGTGGCAGTTATTTACTTACCACCCAATTCCTGGATCACTGTGCTGCATGGCTTCCACATTACCTGTGCTCCGAATTACCAACTCTCGTTTTGGGCAACTTTAACATCTCCATAAACAGCCATACCTCCCTGTGCAAGTTGTACTTTTTAATGGCACCATATACTATTGCTATTATGCTATTATCGCTCACAGGAGGGGAAATAGATGCTGATGTATACGTCAGTAAACAAAATTGTAATCTTCACTTCCAAGAATGACGTTAAAAAGGAAATAATAAATATTTATTGAAATAATACTGATAAAAGATGGAAAAAGTTCAAAGCCGGCAGTGATTAATCCTTGAGTCCCAACAGAAGACCATCGCTGGTGTAGCCACTTAGCACATGATAGATAGCTGTGCTGTGGCTGCTGGGGGGACTAGGGGATAGAAAAAAGGCATGAGAGTTACGTTGCCTGTAGATTGTAAGGGTATGTCGCCCCAAGTAATCTATAGCACACCGACGGGTATCTTTTATTACAATAAAGATTTATTATTTCCTTTTTAACGTCATTCTTGGCAATGAAGGTTACTATTATGCATTTATGTAGTGGAAAGCTGGAAAAAAGTCCAAATGTGGTGGAATTGGGAAAAAAACACAATTCCTCTACAGTTTTATGGGATTTGTTTTTACGGCATACCCTTTGCGGTAAATATAACCTTTTACCTTCATTTTCCAGGTCAGTATGATTAAGGCAATACCACATTTATATAGTTTTTCTTGTGTTTTACTATAATACTGAAAAAAATTACAAATGTATTATTTTTTCATCACCATAACATAACTAACCCCTACAGCTTTTATATAGTTAGCGTGAAAACAGACAAATGGTAGTGGGCACAAATCTGCAAAGTCTGAAACGGACTTACAATGGGATAAAAAGAATTGATCCAATCAACCCCAGTGTACATTATCATCCAAAATCTGTGATGACCCAAATAACCTCATACGCTCAGCAAATAGTGGGGCAGAAACCACATGAACAGGACATATGAGGTGACACAGTCCACTTTTGCAGCCCAAAATTCAATAATACTGTCCAAAAGTATTCCTTTCTTCAGCTTCTTGTCAGTTCCTCCAGCACAGATGTCCTAGACTTCCACACATTCAGCGATCAGCATGGAGCAAACTAGACAGGTAGCAGAGGTTCGAAAGTAAAGGAGGCAAAGGACGAATAGTGAAAACTGCCAGGTAAACTTTTCCAAAACCACAGGATTTATTCTCTGTACTCACAAAGCAGCATTAAAATACATGATATCATAAAGTACTATTTGTCCTTTGCCTCCTTTACTTCAGAACCTCTGCTGCCTGACTTGTTTGCTCCATGATGAATGTGTGGAAGTCTAGGACTAGGGATGAGCGAAATTATGTTTTCAAGTTTGGCGTACAAAGTTCGGGTTCGGGTTATCTAAGAATCTAGAAACTATTTTGGAGTGTGGATGTTTTTTTGATTACTTTTAGTGCTCATGAACATGGCGGTTGGCTATTTTACAGACATGCAATGCAAGGATACTGACCATGTTCACTCCGCTTTTTGCGGAACGAAACGTCCGGCCCATGATAGAACAGTCTTATCCTTGTTCGTCAGGTGAACAATAATAGGACATGTTCTATATTTTTGCGGGTGCTGCAGAACGGACCTACAGATGTGGACAGTACACGGTGTGCTGTGTGTATCTTTTGCAGCCTCACTGAAGTAAATGGGTCCGGCACAAAATGCGGATAAGATTCGGACAAATAATAAGTTTGTGTTCATGAGCCCTAATGGAAATTTGTTTTATGCTGCCCTGCTGAGCAAGCCCATTTGCTAAAATCTGCATTGAACAGCTCCAGCACTACGGCTCGGTCTATTCAAGTAAGTGACCCAGTGTAACCCTATCTGGGCTGTATTGTGAGGGATCTCTGTAGAGATCAATCTATAAAAATTACAGTAAGGCCATTCACATTTCTGCTTTTAACTGACGTGTGCTGTCTGCATATTCTGCAGACAGCGCATGTGCCTATTGATTTTAATATGTCTGTTGACATATCAGATTTTCAGCACAAATCTTATGTTTTCTCAGCTTTTTTTCTTGCAACTGTTATTTTTATTATTGTCCTCATTTGTTTAAAAGGACAAATGAAGCGACTTTGCAGTAGGTCATATCTTAAAACTTCCTAAGGGTTACGATCACAAGCCGCATCTGTCCTTTATACTGTCTCTCCTTTTATGACTCACATCAGATTTTGCTATCTAAAACTGCACCATAAGACCTGATGTGTGTCCGTACCTACGTTTTGTTTCTAAAGCCCCTATAAAGACCTTGGTGTGTCCATGACAGCAAACAAACCCTGTGCAGTCTGATTCTGCAGCCGTACGCTCAGTATAAGTATACAGTATAAAATATGGGACATATGAAATGAAAAAGGACTGCAGGATTAGGCCTCATGGACACCACCGTATGTACTTTGGGGTCTGCAAAACCCATATCTGCAAAATACATCCATGTGACATCTGAGTTGCATCATTTTTTTTTTGTGGACACTTGACATATTCTATCTTTTTGCGAATGTGGAAAGCACATGGATGATGACACATGAATGTCTGGTCTGTAAAAAGATACCTATATATGTCCTATACCACTGATCCATAGAAGTCAAGGGGTCCAGAAAAAAAGAAATGCAATGCAGATGTCACATGGACGTCATCAGTATTTTGCAGATCCGTATTTTGCAGACTGCAAAATTCTAACAGTAGTGTGCATGAGGCCTTAGACTATACAGGATTGGTTTATTCTATGTTACAATGAAGCTGTATAGGTAGGCCTGCACAGGAGGTGACACATTGATGCAAAAAAAAAATAAAGAAATTAAAATATACTGCAAAGTATCTTTATTTTTTTTTTTTATTTTATAGGCATTAAATCAATAAAGAAGGTTGTTTGCAATGGTGCATGTAGCCTTTGATTAAAAAAAAAAAAAGATAAGATAAACCTTACTTAGCAGATGCACACTGTAACAGCTCCTGCTCTGTTCCCATTACAGGGGACATTAGGCTGTACACACACCTGTTATTTATGCTGCAGTCCTGATAACGTTTTTGATACATTTTTTATTCCTTTCTTCTCTTATTTGCCCAAAAACTATAAAGGACAATAAAGATCAGACATTGCAGAAAATAAACACATAAAATGCCATATAAATACAACTGAAAGAATATTGCAGAACACGTACATTGAAAGGAATGGGTTGAGAAAGGATGAGAGGGTTAAGTGTACCTGTATATTTACCCATTTTTCAGCTGTCAGGTGTATTTTTCGCTTGCATTTTTGGTGGGACAAATCATATGTGGTGGTCGGTCTCTATGAATTTGTTGGTTGTTACCACTATATTTCTGTTACATAGGCATCAAATTCCAAAATAAAAATAAATAAATAAAATTGCAAAAATACAATTTTTCAGGTGCAAGTCAGACGTAAGTCGTAGAGCAGTATGTTCACAAAAAAACAGTGACTACGGTGCAATAAGATATTATACCATGGTACCTACCTAACAATGTACTATATGGATAATAAAGTGTTACCTGCTCTGCCCGTGCCAAGAGCGGCACTATAATCTATCACCGATTATTTATATTAAGAAGACTCTCAAAGGGAATTAGGACTCTGGAGGCAAATTCATCCAAACATGATTTCATCAGTTATCACAAAGGCTGCACAACTCAAGAAAAGCTGGTTTAACTTTTTGTAATTTTTCTCTTAAAAGGGTTGCAAAGGAATAGAAAACATGGCTTTTTTTTTTCTTATATGTCATGTTCATCAGTCACATGGGCTTGGCATCAGCCTAGCCATAGACCTTAAGGGGAAATTTTTCAGTAGGCTGATGCCCATGGGGCCTCCTTAATCCTCCTTATGGCCGGCCAGTGGAAGTTTTGGGCGATATATTTTGTGCTACTGGCAGTATTTTATGATGAAAAAAAGAGAAATTTCAGTCAGCACATCCCAGAGTGCAGGTGCTGGTTGCTATGGCTAAATACATGTCAAAAGAAAATACACAGAATGCAACCGCACACCGCTACCAGATAAAGCACAAAATGCCATAGTGATATAGAGTATTCCAAAGCTCATGCTACGCTTGCTTGATAAATCAGAAGCAGAACCTAAACCAGCAGGTGGTGGCATACTTGGACTACACCCTGCCACCCCACATCCAAGATCCCCTGGACAACTGGGCAGCCAAACTTGATTTGTGTATGGCCACAACTGGCTGAGTTTGCCCTTGACATGCTTTCAGCCCGGCCAGTAGTTTGTCATCAGAGCAAGTGTTTATTGTGGCTGGGGGCATAGTTACCCCAAGAAAAACTCGCCTTTCCACCCAAAATGTGGAGAGACTGACTTTTGTGAAGATGAATCAGCCGTCAGTGCCTGATGCATCAGACCAGATGTGAAAAGAGACTTGTTTCTTCTAGCCACCTGATGCTGCGACCCTCCTGATACCACGCACCTGCTGCCTCTGATGTTCTCCTACTGGCACCCACCATCTTGTGCTGTTACTGCCACTGCTGTTGGTCCCCACCCTGTGTTTGGGCCACCGTGTTGACTCCTCATGCATTCGCCACCCTCTCCATAATGTAACTGGGCCAGTATCTTGACTCCTCATGCGGTTGAGAGTGATAGTGACTGGGCCAGTATGTTGACTCCTCATGCGTTTGCCACCCTCACCACTCTGTGACCGCTATGTTGACTCCGCATGTGATTGCCACCCTCCCATAATGCAACTGGGCCACTGTGTTGACTCCTCATGCAGTTGCCACCCTCCTCATAATGTAACTGGGCCACCGTGTTGACTCCTTATGCGGTTGCCACCTCACCACTTTGTAACTGGGCCACTGTTATCACTTCTCATGTGGTTGTCACCTCACCACTCCGTAACTAGGCCACTGCCTTGACTCCTCATGCAGTTGCCACCTCACCTCTCTGTGACTGGGCCATTGTGTTGACTCCTCATGCAGTTGCCACCCTCCCCATACTGGACCACTGTGTTGACTCCACATGTATTTGCCCCCCTCACCACTCTGTGACTGACCACTATGTTGACTCCTCATGTGTTTGCCACCCTCCCCATAATGTAACTAGGCCACTGTATTGACTCCTCATGCGGTTGCCACCTTCCTATGATCTACTATTCTCACTATTGTCCTTTTTGGCCTTTTTGACTTTGCTATTTATTTTATCATTCTTCTGATCTGTCAGAAGGACATAAAAATTATAAACACAACAGATCCTGTCTTTGAAGCATCCATAAGGGCGGTATCACACAATTCCTATTTTGCATTAGCATGTGCTCATGATTTGGAAGCCAAAAGCAGGAGTGGTTACAAAACACAGAAGACATGTAAACTTTCCATAATCTCTGTTTTGGATCCACTCCTTTATTTTTTTTGACATTAGCAATACTGATGGATTACTGAGCAAATGCTGACCATGTGAAGGCGGATGCTCAAAATATAGGATCCGTTTTTTGCGGGTTATTCTTCAGACTGATTAGAAGAAGGGCAAAATAAACATTGATGTCAGCACAAACTTACTGCTGACACTCCCCCAAACCCGGTCATGGGGGCACTACTTGTATCAGCGTGTAACAGAACAGGTTCTGTAGAAATCTATGTGGAATCAGCTGACAACTGTGTAAAAGGATTTCACTCTTTCATGCTATTGTAGAATCTTGGGTCACTACATCGTTCTTTATACCTGACACTAACATTCACCTATAAGGTTAAGTTCACTTGAGTTTCACTACCACATTGGGCTACCGATACATGTTTCTGCAATTCACAGTGTCCTAGACCAATATACAGGCTCTCTGCAACTGGGAAATAGCGGATTTTGCAACTGGGAAAATTCTGAAAACCCTCTGAATTTAATTTTTGAAAAATCCACTCATCTCTAGCTGTGAGAAGGCTGCAGGGCTCACTCTTAGTGATGAGCAAAGTTTCTAAACATTTAATTCAGTTGCTTCGCCAAATTTAACCAAGAAGTTCGATTCATTAGGAAGCACGTTATCACAAATCATGTTCCATTGCATGTAGCGGGAGCAATGACGGGGAATGTTGATGGCGCCGCCCCTGATTTTACAAATGTTGTTTACCCTTTACATGTTTCACAAAAATTAAAGGAAAATAGAGATGAAATTTAAAAATTTCACTTTTTATGCAGATTTTACATTTTAATCAATTTTTCCCTATAAGGCAGAAAGATTTAACAGCCAAACAAACCTCAATATTTATTACCCTGATTCTTAAATTTACAAAAGCACCCCATATGTTTTCATTAACTGCTGTATGGGCACACGGCAGGGCTCAGAAGGAAAGAGGCGCCTTATGGTTTTTGGAGGGCAGATTTCGCTGGAAAGGTTATTGGGCACCATGTAACGTTTGAAGGCACACTAAGGTACCCCTACAGTAGAATCTCCCAAAAAGTGACCCCATTTTGGAAACTACACCCATCAAGGAATTTATTGAGGAGTGTACTGACCACTTTGACCCCACCAGTTTTTAATAGAATTTAGAAACACTTGGCTGTGAAAATAGAAATTTTAATTTCTTCCAATAAAATGTTGCATAAGCTCCCCATTTTTGACTTTCACAAGAGGTAACAGGAGAAAAAGGACCACAAAGAACCCCATATGTAGTCGTAAATTGCTGTTTGAGCACATGACAGGGATCAGAAGAGAAGGAGCGCCATATGGTTTTTGGAGGGCAGATTTTGGTGGAATTGTTTATGGGCGGCATGTTGCTATTGATCAGCCTCCGGAGACTAGTACAGCCATTTTCTGACAGCCATACATTTTATTTTTCTCTCAATGGAGCTTTATCATTGCTTCTATTTTGGGTTCATATAGCTTTTTGATTGCTTTTTATTTAGCTTTTTGGGACACAAGATAAACTCTGCCATTGCTTTTTGGAATTTATTATTGCGGCAAACACTGTGTGGGAGAAATGACACGTTATCTTTATTCTGCTGGTCACGATTACAGAGATACCAATTGTACCAATTTGTATCACTATTTTCTGAGAGCCATATTTTTTTTATTATTCTGCCAATTGTCTTGTGTGGGCTTCATTTTTTGTGGGATGAGTTGATGTTTTCATTGGTACCATTTTGAGGTACATAGTACTTTTTGACTGCTCACTATTACGCTAAGGCAAGGTGACCAAAAATTGTCTTTTTGACCACCCTTTTTAATTTTTTTTACAGCATTGACCTGAAGTCGTAGACTATTAGATATTTTTATAAAGCAGGTCATTACGGATGCAGTGATACCTAATATGTTGATGTCTTGTGCAAGCATCTCCCATCTAGCAGTTTTTCTCCAAGTGACTGAAGACAAAAGCATTGCAGTGAGCCTGATCTGCAGGATTGAAAAAAGCCATGGGATTTCAGATACAATTATAGAAACCACAGCTCTGATGAGCACATGAAGTGGCATTACCAGTTTCTATAGGAAAATAGAAAGGGCCGCCAGCTATTGCAAGAAGAGTTTCCTCCTCACCATCTCATTTGAGGCATCCACATGCAGTACAGTGTTCTTGTTGTGATCAACTGTTATTGCTATCCCACTAAGACTACTTCTTATCCTCCTCCTCCTCCTAAACTCAATCTTAAGCCATTGATAATGAAATGCATGGACAGGAAACAACTTTGTGCACAGCCTAACTGAAAGGTACCCATCCAGCATTATTTCTCCAAAAAAGCCATCCCTGCCTCGTACTGTCAGATGGTGCAGAACATGGGCTCCTCCTTGCAATTCTCGTTGTGTAGCAAGATGCATGGCATGGTGGACACTTGGAGCAGTTGATACAGGCAGGGACAGTACATATCTTTCACAGACCACTGGTTTAATGTTTATCTTGGTGACCACGATGCAGCACTGCAGAAAGAATGCCAGGTCCTATAGACACTTCTATGTTTGTGGTGGTCTTGTTCCAAACCAGGCACTTATCTGCCTCATCCATGTCTTCCTCCATGGACTTCTTCTGTTCTGAACAAAAGCAGGGTAGAGTATCGCTTTCACACCCTCCGGGGGGGGTGTAAGTCTGGGGCATGTGGATCTGTCTGTCTTACAGAAACAAGCTCCACAAGCTGAGAGAGACCAGTGGAAGTGTCACGGGGAGACTCCCGTTGCTGTGCAGGAGCGAGGACGCAACGTGGGTCCTCGTCTCCATGACAACAGGGACGGGGAAGACCCGGCGCGCATTCAGTCTCAGCGCGGCCTGCGTCCTCCCCACCCCCTAGACAATGAGCAGGCAAGGCTTCTGAGCGTTGGAAGGGAGACCAGCGCTCAACTGTGAATTCTTATGTATTATGTATTAGGTCACGTGAAGCTGGCCATGTCACGTGACCTACCTGGGCCTTTGAGTGCTGGCAGGGAAGCCAGCGCTCAGCTGTTGTAGTATTTGAATTAGGTCACGTGATGCTGCAAAGGCACATGACCTACTTGGAGGCCTATTTAAACAGGCAGCCTGCTGGCCACAGCTTGCCTGTGACTGGTCTTCCGTCCAGAGCTTGCGATTTACTCATCTGTGATTACTGAACTCGACTTTGGCTTGTGTATTCGACTATGTTCTCCGTCTCGTCCTTTTGTACCTTGCTCACTCTTGGTTTTGACTTTGGCTTGTTCGTTTGACCTCATTCCTGCTGGCTCCCTTGACTTTGACGTGACCTCCCGGTTTGACCTTTTGCTTGGTGACTTCTCGTTATTGTGTGTGCCTGTTCTGTCGTTTGTTTATTGTGTTCTCCTTGTGTTCCCCTCCCTTTACGCCCCAGCACGTACTCAGGTTAGGGACCGTCGACTAGTTGTATGCCGTGCAAGTAGGCAGGGTCAGAGGTGGGGTTTAAGCTCAGGGCTGCACTTACCCCTGCATGAGTGACAGAAAGTAACAGGAAGAAGGTGATGTTTGTCACAAGCCCTGTACCCCATAATGACCAGTTTAGCATATGGTCCTACTCATGAGTCTAAGGAAGCCATGGATAGAGTAGTATCCTCATATTGGGTGATCCCAGGATTCAACAATGCTACAAGGTTTGAACATCCCTGCGACAGTAAAGATACCTGTCCATCACACTCCATGACGATTTTGCCTGTTCCAGAGACTGGAGGTGGACTTTAATAATGTAATAAAAGTAAGCACTTTATATATACGCTTCTCAACATTGAAATTGCAATACCAAAAAGGAAAAGTCATGGAATTATGGAAATCACAGGATCAATAGACGTCCATTCTTTCACGTGGAAGGACTTGATCTGCTAGTGAAAATAAGCTGCTACAAGGGAATTTTGAATGGGGCACCTCTCTGGTGCCCTTGTGTCCTAGCAGGGCCTATTAAAATAGGCTGTCCTGATAAGGAGACATTTTAAAGATCCTAAGGCTACTTTCACACTAGCGTTTTAAACTTCCGGTATTGAGTTCCATCATAGGGGCTCAATACCGGAATAAAACGCTTCAGTTTTGTCCCCATTCATTGTCAATGGGGACAAAACTGAACTGAAGACAACGGAATGCTCCTGAAAGCATTCCGTTCCGTCTTCAGACTGGAGAACAAACCGCAGCATGCTGCGGTTTGCTCTCCGGTCCAGGCATCCGCACCAAGACGGATCCGGAATGACCCCCAATGCAAGTCAATGGGGGCGGATCTGTCTGGTGCGACCACAATGGTAACCGGATCCGCCCTCCATTGACTTTCAATGGAGTTCATGACGGATCCGGCTACACATACACACATACAGACATACAGACATAAACATACACACACATATAGACATACAAATACACATTCATACTTACATGCTCCCCGGCAGGTCTTCAGAGCGGCGTAGGGACAGGTCGGCGCGCACAGATGACGATTCCACCAGGCGCCCAGCAGAGGGCGCTGTGGGGAATCGTCACCTGTGCGAGCCGTCCTGCTCCTCCGGCGCTCCGAAGACCTGCCGGGAGCATGTAAGTATGTATGTGTGTTTGTCTATATGTGTGTGTGTGTGTGTGTGTATGTATGTACTGTGTGACATGTGTGAGGCCGGAGCACGGTTCCGGCTCCACACATGTCGCTGCGGCAGTCCTGATCCGGCAGCACCCTTCACCTGCCGGATCAGGCCTGCCGCTAATGTGAAAGTAGCCTAACTTGTAACAGTATGTTTGCTATTGCCTAAGGATCTTTCATGATCCTTAGGCAATGGTTTCAACTGAAGGAATGACCAAGGGCAAAAATTAACAGTATGCTTTTATTTTATTATATTTAATCAGCTTCACCCCCCCCAAAAAAAAAAATTGTTTTATAACATTACAATTTTTGTAATAAATTTTGTAAAACGGCATTTTTAAAAATAATTCTCACATACGTCCATTTTTACTATGTCATCAATACTTATTATTTTGTGTGTTTGTATTACGAGTGTTTATTGGTTCTTCGCACATTGAAGGACACACATTATTTGAGTTTGGCACAAAGAAGTTGAAATAACTTTTTAGTGGCTACCTTTACCTCCTTGTTTTTGAGGCTATAAATGAGAGGATTCAATAGTGGCACAGCAGCTGTGTTAAAAAGAGAAAACAGTTTGTGAGAGTCTAAGGAATTTTCTGAGGCTGGTGATAGATATAAGCAGTAAAGGGTCACATAGAGAAGAACCACAATGGTGAGATGTGAGGAACATGTGTAGAAAGCCTTCCGTCGACCATTATTGGTCCTAATCTTCAGTATGGCAAGTATTATAAAGATATAGGGGATTATAGTAATTAATAAAGGTATCAGACCTGAAACAAATACACCTTCTGTGGCAATCCAGAGCTTCAACATGACACATTGCTACATGAAATTTTCATTAGTGGTAGGACATCACAGAAGAAGTGGTTGATAACATTGGAGATGTAACAAGTGAAATGAGATAGTATATAAGTATGGGGAATAACTTCAATAAATCCTGACACCCAGCACATGGTGGCCAACAGCACACATATTCGATAGTTCATGACCATGTGATAATGCAAGGGACTGCAGATGGCCACGTACCGGTCATAACTCATGACACCTAATATCAAGAGTTCCGTGCATTCCAAGGCCATGAAGAAGTAGGCATGGGCCATGCATTCGGCAAAAGTTACAATTTTAACTCCGGTGACAAAGGTAGTAACAGTCTTATGAAGAGTCACAGTTGTAGATGAGATGTCCAAGATCGACAAGTTACCCAGAAAGAAATACATTGGAGTATGTAATTGACGCTCCCGACATACCAGGACCAAGATTATCATGTTGCCACCAAGAGTGGACAGGTAAAGGAGTAAAACTAGAAGGAAGACAGGAAATTGTAGTTCAGGAATTTCCGAAATCCCTTTAATAATAAAATTTGATACTGTTTGATTTTTCGTGTCCATCTTAGGATGTTGATTTACTCTGGAACAAAAACAGAAAAAAATATCTTATTTTGTTTTCTGTAGTAAAGATTTTGAAGGTTTTTAGTAAATCGGTTGTCCCGTAATGAGAACTTCTATTCAAATGCTCTGTTAGGGCATGTATTGTTCCCAGCTTCCTCTGGTAATAACAGATGATGACAGAAGCCTGACCCATGGTAACCACTTGATAGCCGGGCATGCCTCTTTTTGAAAATGGGTTGTCCTTATGAAGCAACAAAGATAATTAGACAAACTAGTTGAAGAATGGATTTTTTAGCTTTCCAAAATTGTTGATCGAGCTGGACCTGTGTTTGACAGGGTAAGTTTTGATCTGAAAGGAGTCATAATATTTTTGTTAATGTAAATTTTTGAATGGGGCCCCCAAGCAACTTCTTCACAACCCCTTATTCCTGTGGCTAGTCAAGTTCACTCTTTCAGACCAGGCCTGGCAGTTTCTCCGTCTGTTTCCTACACGTATATACTGTATGTCATGTCAGTGTATATACTGTCACTGTATATAATGTCATTGTATGATACTGTTGAGCGGGCCCTGACAATAAAATTTTCTATTCCTCTTCCTGGTTGGGCCCCATAGAAGCCGCTTCTCTTGCTTCCACTATAGATACGCCCCTGATATATATTGACCACTTGATTAGGTACACCGTCCAACTAAAATTAGCCAATCACATGGCGGCAACTCATGCATTAGGTGGTCAAGCAGTTCAACCGAGCATATATGGGAAGAAAGGTGTATGCTTTGAGCTAGGTTGTTGGTGAAGGGCTGGCTGAGTATTTCAGAACTGCTGATCTACTGGGATTCACGCACAACCATCTCTAGGGTTTACAGAGAATTCCGAAAAGAAAAACATTGAGCGGCAGTTCTGTGGGTGGAATGCCTTGTTGATGCCAGAGGTCAGAGGAGAATGGGCAGACTGGTTCGAGCTATAGAAAGGCAACAGTGACTCAAATTGCCACCCGTTACAACCAAGGTAGGCAGAAGAGCATCTCTGAACGCACAGTACGTCGAACTTTGAGGCAGATGGGCTACAGCAGCAGAAGACCACACCGGGTGCCACTCCTTTCAGCTAAGAACAGGAAACTGAGGCTACAATTTGCACAAGCTCATCGAAATTGGACAGTAGAAGACTGGAAAAACGTTGCCTGGTCTGATGTCTCGGTTTCATTCAATGGGGGTCAGAATAACAACATGAAAGCATGGAATACCGGTTCAAGCTGGTCATGGTGTGGAATATTTTCCAACTCTTTGGGCCCCTAGTACAATTGAGCATCGTTGCAATGCCACAGCCTACCTGAGTATTGTTGCTGACCATGTCCATCCCTTTATGACCACAATGTACCCAACATCTGATGGCTACTTTCAGCAGGATAATGCGCCATGTCATAAAGCTGGAATCATCTCAGACTGGTTTCTTGAACATGACAATGAGTTCACTGTACTCAAATGGCCTCCACAGTCACCAGATC
Organism: Rhinella marina; assembly: GCA_900303285.1. NCBI lineage: Eukaryota > Metazoa > Chordata > Amphibia > Anura > Bufonidae > Rhinella > Rhinella marina. The sequence continues at coordinate 24,201 of ONZH01031303.1, forward strand.
TCAATCCAATAGAGCATCTTTGGGATGTGGTGAACGGGAGATTCGCATCATGTGCAGCGACAAATCTGCGCAACTGTGTGATGCCATCATGTCATATGGACCAGGAATGCTTCCAGCACCTTGTTGAATCATGCCACGAAGAATTGAGGCATTCTGAAAATCCGTTACTAGCATCTGGCAGTGTAATTGACACCTATAAAATAGCAAAGGTGGTATCATGTCTATGGTCAGTCCCTAGCCGATGTATAAGTAGATTATTTGTCATTAAATATTGCATCATATTGGCTTATCTATGGAGGCAAGTGCAAATCAGTGCCATATTGTGGATTTTTGCAAGGGTGTTAGTGATAACTGGTATAATTCCTCTTGTGAAACTAATATTGTAAAAAAAATATATAAAAATGAAAAAAAACATAAAAATTACAGTTTTAACAATTTTTATTGTTTTGCCTGTAATTATAATAATTATGATTTTTTATTAAAATGAAAATAAAAAAAAAATTTAATTCTTGTTTTATGTTCATCCAATACATTCATGATTCATAAAGTTGCATTGCAGAGAAAAAGTTATAGCTGTCTAAATGTGGTGACACAAAAGCAAAAAAATAAAAAATCAGCCAAAATAGGCTGAGTAATGAAGAAAGGCAAATTTCAGCAGAATTTCACTTTTGGTTGAGACGTTAGTTGTAGGGGCATATGAACACTGATGGAAAAACTATATAAACAGCCACATTGACCCTTTATGGAAATAAAGCAGAATGGTTATGCAACATTTTAGTACACATATGGGTCATTGTCCATAGCAACCAATCTAAGTGCAGCTTGCATTTTTAAATAGCAATCCTATCAATGTACATCTTAAAGGGATCTTAAAGGTAATGGTCATCAGAAATTGACCTATTATTTAAATTAAGTGTTTATGTTAAACATATTTTTTTGAAGAATCTTTGGTGTTGGTATTTTTCATTTTCTATGCCACCATCTATATTTTAAAAAAATCTTACGTTTCTGCTGTTTTTACACTGGCCACTAGGCCTAATAATAAGCACCACTTCTTGGTCTGTACAGATCAACTTTCAGCAGTCATCTCGTTATCATCACAAATAGGATTACAAAGACAGATATCACTTATAAATAAATAACATAAGATCCACCAATCACAAGAGGTCATCCCAATGACCTCTGCCACAGAACATGCTTAGGAAACGCTTTTATACAAGTCAATGAGATCCCTCCAGTCTATTGTGTCTATGGTCCATAATGGCTGCTATAAAGCATACCTGTAAATGCTATTAACAACAGCTAAGGCAAGATATTTGCCCCCATAATCATGTGTAAATACACTTAAAAAAAATCTGCATTTCATAAATAAAAACAGATTACAAAAAAAAACGTTTCAACTGGCAGGAAAAAAATGTAGGTGACACATTCCACTTAAAAATTGTGAATAATTTAAACATAAATTATAAGAGGCTTTAAGGGCTGTGTATAAAATATCCATAAAGCTGTTATTGCTGAGTGCGCTTAAATTTAATAGAAAGTTAGGGGGTCATTTACTAATTGATGTACGCCAGTTTTCTGGCATATATCTGTCGTTGATTGCGGAGCAATCTGTGACTTGATGTGAGCGGCCAGACGAAGCGCAAGGATGCGCGAAACGGCAGTCACTGCATCTGTACACTGAGCACTGTGCCCGCATCCGCGGTATGTATTTCTGACCAAGAATAAACGACAAGTGAAGAATCTGGTGAGTGCCGCATTCCATTGTTTTTCTTGGGATGGCAATCTGTGACTTTTCCCAGCTCATGCCAAGTCTAAAAAAGAGGGCCTTGTGTGGGCAGGGAAGGGGGCGTGCTGCTAGGCCCATCTTATTTAACATTTTCTATGGCTGTTTTAGGCATAGAAAATGTTTTAAATCTATGACAGCGTACGTGTGATAAGCACTCCTGCAGCCAGATGTCACGTCACCCGACGTAAAACCGAATGTTGATATAGAGAGACCCAGGACTTGCAGGGCATCAATGGAGCCAGATCCCAGTGACAGGTATAAGATAAATATGATTACCACCATGGGTCTGGCCACGCTAGGGGGTCTGTAGAAAAGTTGTGCAAAGGTGAACTCCTTTTTTAATGTTCCTATCATACTAATGCTTTTCATATGAAATAATAAAGGAAAGAATTTCAAAAATATATTGAATTAAAATAATCGTAAATAAAAAAAAACTGAAAAATAAAATAAAGAAAAATATTATGAGGTGTTGTTACTGTAGTACATTTTATAGTTTATACAGTTCATCACATTCTATTATCTTGTCTAATTGTTATTTGCAATTGTCTTTCATAATATTAATCCCTCATTAAGTGTCAAGTTATATTTATCATGTAACCGTACTGTACTTTAGTGTAAAATAATCTCTTTCCACTATTGTCCTGTTTACTTACCTTTTATTACAAGGGGAATATTTTCAGTGTTATTATACAAAGCAGAACTTAAAAAAAAAAAAACTCAAGTTGTAAATTGCAAAAATTGAAATACACAAAGGCAAAATAAATATGAAAAATAACAAAGATTTAAACATTATCAGAAAATACTTTGAGGAGGTTGATCTGTAATACAAATTTCTTCCTGGGCATTCCATTTTGTTCTAGAAAGATAAAATCCATAGTCTATAAGGACCAAAAAGAAAGTGAAAATTAGAAAAAGAGAAAATACTGTAAGAAGCAAATGGCAGGAAAACATTACACATGCACAAACCAGGTGGATTCAAAGAGCTACAAAGATGGCACTTTACAAATCACGATTATGGACTGACCAAATGCAGTTTTTTGGCTTGGCCTCTTACACAGAGAAATATTTGATCTTTATAGGTTTGTTTAACTCTGGGGATATGGTCTGTGTGGACTCAGATACTGTTTGGTAATCTTCCAGGCAGAATTGTAATAAAACTTTGAAACTTTGAATGTAGTTGTATAAAAAAAAATCTGCTTATTATTTTTACTTATACAGAATGTCATTTGAAGGTTTGTTTGTTTTTTGCTATATTTGATCATTTTTTATTTTAGAAATTGGGTTGTCACTCAATCAGTTTTAACCATTTATTTAAAAATTCTAATTTATCTAATATATAAAGCTGAGTGTTTGTGTGTGTGTGTGTGTGTATGTCCGCTAAAGGAATCCGCACCGCTGCAGCTACAATCACAAAATTTGGCACACATGTACATCAGGTGTCCGGGAAGGTTTTAGAACAGTTTTCAACTCTCCAGGATGTACCGTTCCTGAGATATTCCCAAAAAATGCATTAGCCAATAGTAGCCTGGTCACATGACCCTTATCAGCCAATAGAAGCTCACAGGCACACATCAGGTTTCTATGACAACCTAGCCAGTTCACTGCTTTAGGTCTGCATTAAAGAGGCAGAGCACTGTGGATGACAATGGTAAATGGGTATTCCTGGTTACCATAACTATAACTTATGTTTTAGACTAACTCATCATCAATCATTACTTCCACTGCTACCCACCTTCCTCCTAAATCAGGCATCGACCTGTAATTCCGGCCACCGTCAAAAGAAGGACTTAAAAGCACCACCCCCAGATCCCACTAAGTCACGCCCCTGACTCAGTCAGGCCACGCCCCTTCCATGCTGCATTTGACCGGGATTAAAAATATTGGTAAAAATCACCTGTCAGCTGCAGGGGTGGGGGGAGGGTGACTTTCTCCCTGCAGCTCATTGCTCAGACTGCACAGTGCTGCTGCTGAGAGTGCTGTTGCTGTGTCCATCCAGGCCCTGCACATGACAGAGGACAGGGAGTCTGAAAGCCAGACCTTCCAGCCTAAAACAAGACCTCTAGCCACCCTAGGGGCAGGCTGATGTTAGGGTGGCCAGATGTCCGGCTTTAGGCTGGACAGTCCAGTTTTCTGGCTACCTGTTCTCCGTCGGACGCAGTGCCTGGACAGACACAGGGATGTCCACCCTTTCAGTAGCTCACACTCAGACAGCTTCTCCTCCATGTCTTCACGGAGCCAGGGGGGGCGTGGCCTCATGTTTAGTGATGTGTCTTCATGGGAACTGGGGGCGCTGTTTCACATTTGGGGGAATGGCCGGTGAGGTCTGGCTTTCTGGGGTGAAGACAGTGGCCACTCTAGCTGCTGTGGAGGTCACAGTTAAAGGGGCAGGCTTCTGTAAAGGTCACTGTTAAAGGGGCAGGCTGCTGTAGAGGTCACTGTTGAAGGGGCAGGCTGCTGTAGAGATCACTGTTAAAGGGGCGGGCTGCTGTAGAGGTCACTGTTAAAGGGGCGGGCTGCTGTACAGGTCACTGTTTAAGGGGAGGGCAGCTGTAGAGGTCACTGTTAAAGGGGCGGGCTGCTGTAGAGGTCACTGTTAAAGGGGCGGGCCGGTGTAGAGGTCACTGTTAAAGGGGCGGGCCGCTGTAGAGGTCACTGTTAAAGGGGCGGGCCGCTGTAGAGGTCTCTGTTAAAGGGGCTGGCCGCTGTAGAGGTCACTGTTAAATGGGCAGGCACTGTAGAGGGCACTCTCGATATCTTTTAATGACACACACACACAAACAGTAAAAGAAATAAATTAAATATACCTGGGCGAAGCCAGGTCCTTCAGCTAGTATATTATAATGGCAATGTAAACTATATGGGAAAGATTGTCTCCTGTTAAATGTTATCATTTTTTAATGGTTCTCTGATCTATTTCCTCTTGTGTTACCAGTAAAAAGCTGTTAGTTATGCAAGACAATCACTGGGCCTTAGGCCTTGAGGTCCCTAAATCCAGTCCTCAAGGCCCACCTTTCGGTCATGTTTTCAGGATTTCCTTAGTATAAAGCAGGTGATATACAAGTATAATTAGTGTCAGTGCATCAGGACTTACAACAGGTATTCATTCTGTGGGGTATTCTCGAATCATCACAGAAAGGTGGGCCCTGAGGACTGGAGTATAGGAACGCTAATCTACAATGTTCTCTCCATATTATAGGCATGTTATGGCAACTCTACAAAGTGAGCCTACCAGTATCAGTATTCATACTATCAATTGTCAGCTTCCTTAGGTAATTGAGGGGGATAGGATCCAAGTAAAATACCCTTCACCCTAAAAAGGTCATTTGAAGAAGGTGTATTCCAAATATGACAACTAGTGTTGAGTGAAGCGAAACAATCAAAGAGGAAATCAGTACAAAATTTAGGAAAATTCAGATTTGAAACTAATCTGAATTTCCTTGCGCTTCAAGATAACTAGTGTTGAGTGAAGCCAGCTTCAGATAATAGATCCGAAGCAGATTCATTCAAAACCTCATTTCAATGCTGTACGGAAACCCATTTCCATACAGCATTCAAATGTATGGGTTCTACCGAGGTAAAATTTACAAGACTTCAGTGAAGAACTTTGGTATTCAATTCTATAACTTGAAAAGCATTTTAAAACTGCAATCCGAAGGCAGCTTCGGTACAGAGGTACCTGACACCTTGGCGGAGGTGAATGCTGTATGGTGTGACACAGTGAAGGGTCTGCTGTTAGATGGAAGGTATTTTCCTCCCAGCATGTGCTGCTCATACTGATTGCAGCAAGGTGAGGTCAAACACTGGACCGGATCTCACAGGCCGGTCCGGGCTTTTCGCCAACACCCGAAAGCAAAATTTCGCCCAGGATCTTCAATCAAGATGGCGGCTGGTGGCCCGTCGCGAGCAAATGGAGGAGGTAAGTATGGATTTTTTTGTTTTTTACACTATTTAAGGATAAATCGATTTGCCGACCCGAAGCACAAGGATATTCAGCTTCTAGGCGAATCAAATTTATCCTGAAATTCGGATCGAATTCCACTTCATGGGATTCGATTCGCTCATTGTATTATCTTGACTATTTAAAAGATAATACAACCGGATCCATTCAGAACGGATGCAGACGGTTGTATTATCATGACAGAACCGTTTTTGCTGATCCATGACGGATCCAGCAAAAATGCTAGTGTGAAGTAGGCTAAGAGTGTGGGCAAGGGGGTTGTTGTGTTAATTTGCTTCTGGCTGGGTGTTTTTTGCGACCTATCTAGGAGGACAGGTCGACGATATCCAGGACTTGAACTCTATGCGAAGTACCCGCGGCAAGGTGTGAACTGAACACCAGGACTTAAAACTAAGGTGATTTTGTTTATGTTCTGTCAACCTGTCAAGTGTGAATAAACACCGAATACTGGTCAAGAACTGTTTTGTGCCTCTGTACTGCGTCTGCTCACCCTGCCTACCAGAGAAAATCCCCACAATGGAGACAGGTCTCCATACAGCATTCAAATGAAGCTTTGCTCAACACTAGTGGTAACAAATCAGATTTTCCTAAAATGGCAGCTGCATTGGTTACAAAACTAAACTAAGTGTAGAAGAAACAAGCTTGGGAACACAAAATCACCCATAATGCTGTGCAGACAGCCAATCCACAGATAACCATCCCCTGTGATGTCACAGCTCTGTAAAACCCTCATCCCTCACGGTCTCCGCCATTGTCCTGTGAGCTGAGCATAGAGAGAGACGTGGCAAGCGATCATGTGCTAGGGACAGTGTTACTGAAAACAAATAATGGAAGAATATTGGAGAGAGAGAGTGCAGGGAGACTGCAGGGAGTGTACATGGAGAATGCAGAGAGACTTATTCTACGTTAGTTTTATTTATTTATTCCTACATTTACTTATTCCTACACCTGCTGTAAACTAAGACATGTAATTCAATGCCAATAAGATGGAAGCCTTTATTATTCCAGTGCCAGCGTGCCAACCAATACCATCCAGTCTGCACCCCTTAAGGGGGCCAGGTCTTAATGATGACTATCCTCATCTTTTGCTGGTTTTACTTCTTCAAAATCATCCTTCAATGTCTCCATGTCCTAGAAAAGTCAGCAAGATGCAGAGAGAGGAGGGGCTGGATGTTCCTGATGACATATTCTCATCGATATTAGATGATGTGGAAAAGGAGGAAAAGTAGATGGCAGAAGAAGGGCAGGAGAGCGCTGGGGTTGGAGAAGTGCGTATGCCAGAGCTGATTAATATTCTGTGTTTTCTGTCAAATAACCTGCTGGAGATTGCAGGCCAGAACAGTAAAAATATGGATATTGTCCCCCCGCCTAACCAGTTAAACCCCATATCAGCAACAGCCCCTGTTTAAAGATGCATTAAAAGCGCTGCACAGCTATTAATAATAAAGACCAAATATACAGTGCAGTCTTCATTAACTTGGGTGGCTGCTCCATGTGGCCATACCCTGAGGCAGAGTGGCCTGGGTATATTCAGAAAGAATTGAATTCCTTGGCGAACTGAATTTTTCAAAATTTCACTCATCTCTAGTGGCAACGTTAGTGTGACTATTAAGTGACTTCAATAAATACCATAATAAAAAGAACATATTTTTCATGTGTTTTTTTTTGCTTTTATTATTTTTGAAAGAAATAAAATACAAAAACAATAAATAACATCTACTCTTCATATGAGTGGAATGTCTTGCAAAGACAACCTCTTTTTAATACATATTTGGATGAGCACCACTGGGTTGGATTTTCTAAACCCCAGCAATTACATCTGAAACCTTGTCTGTTCATTCATTTTCCTGCTGCAGCTTTAATATTACATGGCAAGTTGGCAACCAACTGTGTCTTTGCTGCCATACACAGTGTATGTTATAGCCCTTATTCTGCTATCTGATTCCTCTTTAGATAACAGTTATATTTTACCTGTCTAGGTTCCCTGACGAAACATAGCATGTGGGGTGATGGGCTAGGGCTATTTTTGGGCTTGTTTATTGCCATGGTCAGGTTCTCGATGGGGTTTCCCTTTTCAGGGCAAGTGTTCCATGGTTAGGCTTATAAGGGCCAGTATAGCGCTCATCCATAGGGTGCATCAGGGTCAGTAAGGTTCAGTAACCTTTGAATTGACACCTTACAGCACTGGCTTATGTCAGGACACCCCAAGCATATACTGAATGCGGTAGAGACTTATGGTTTTCCTATTTTCATTGATTGGGTGCCAATCAATGCAAGTGTGAGACACTGCTGAGTCTAACTATTACATCTTTATATCTTAGTACTATTTCTGCATAGAACCTTTTTGGATCTATTTTATTTACTTATTAAAAGTTACATTTTATTATAACATTCACCCCATTGATTTGTTCAGTTGTACCGCTAGTGAATAGTGACCACAGTATTTTTTCTTTGTCTTGTTGTCTTGTTTTTTAAGTTGGCAGATAATGCAAGGACTCATTGGGTCCAGTAGAAGTTGTGTTCACAGCTATAAACCAATGAAGATCAGATGAATTGGAATGAAGAGTCCAGTTAGCCTGGAGAGAATAAGGAGGCACAAAACCTATTTACCTTGCATTGTGACAGTGTATCTTTGAAGGTTACAGATGGCTATGTAACGGTCATAAGCCCTGAAGGCCAGAAGATTACATTCAGCCCCCAAAAGGATGAAGATAAAAATCTGGGTGATACAGGGGCTGTAGAATTGTCAAAAATGGTCAGAAATGTAAAGATTTGTCCACAATACTAGTGTCCATGAGTACTTTTCTTGAATAATCATATGGCTGGCTTTAGAGCCCCACCTTTGACACTTTTGGTTTCCTCAAGGCTTTTTGTAATGCCAGCCTTACATCCTTATTTCTTAGGGAATAGATGATGGGGTTAACCAATGGTGTTATAACAGAATATAAAACAGATACAAGCTTGTTTGTGGAAACAGTAGAAGCTGATCTGACCCTGATGTAGGTAAAACTCATGCTTCCATAGTAGACGCAAACTACAGCCAAGTGAGACGTACATGTGGAGAATGCTTTATAACGGCCTTTAGAAGAAGGCATTTTCAGAACTGTCAATGTTATGCAAAAGTATGAGATAAAGATGACTAGCATTGAACTTATAAGAACAAAGAGAGACACTATGAAGTCTACAATTTCTTTCGTCTTAATGTTCCCACAAGCTAATTTCAATAGTGGCGAAGCATCACAAAAGTAATGGTCAACTTCATTGGATCCGCAGAAGTTTAGTTGTGTCAAGAACCAAATCGGAAGAATTGGGGTGAAGAATCCAGTTAGCCAGGAGACAATAAGGAGTCGCAAAACATATTTATCTTGCATTGTGATAGTGTATCTTAGAGGATTACAGATGGCTACGTAACGGTCATAGGCCATGGAGGCCAGAAGATAACATTCAGAAGCCCCCAAAAAGGTGAAAATAAAAAGCTGAGTGATGCAGCCTGAGTAGGATATCTCCCGATTTCCTGTCATGATGTTGGCCAACACATTGGGGAGAGTAACACTGACATACCAAACCTCCAAAAAGGAAAGGTTCCCCAGGAATATATACATTGGTGTCCAGAGTTTGGGGTCTCTTAAAATCAGAGCAAGAATTGCCAGGTTCTCCATGACAGTGAAGACATAGACTAGAAGAAATAAAGAGAAGATGGTCTTCTGGCAATGAGAGCAGCCTGAAAATCCCGCAAGGACAAATGTACTTACTCTGGTACTATTAACCATTATAATTAAATCCTAAGTTTGCAGATGAAGATGTTGTTGTCTTGATATTTCAGCTTGTTTGGCAAAGAAAAAAATATGGTTAAAATTTTTATAGTATTTTATTTAAAGGTGTTTTCCAGAAGTTAACTACTGATGACCTATCCTCAGGAAAGGTCATCAGTATCTGATCGGTGGGTGTCCAACACCCGGGACCCCCGCCAATCAGCTGTTTGAGAAGGCACCGGCGCTTCTGTGAGTGCCGGTACCTTCTCACAGCTCACCAAGCACAGCACTTTACATTGTACAGCGGCTGCGCTTGGTATCACGCTTCACTTGAATGGGGCTGAGCCGCTCCTAGGCCACGTGACCAATGAACGTGATGTCATTAGCCTAGGAAAAGCTGATAGAAGGCCTCTGGCCTCCGGGAGCGCCGGTGCCTTCTCAAACAGCTGATCAGCGGGGGTCCGATCAGATACTGATGACCTATCCTGAGGATAGGTCATCAGTAGTTAACTCCCGGAAAACCCCTTTAAGATAGGGTTATGAGTAATGGCTGAGCTGGAAATATGAATATAGCATTCATTATATTTTCATTGAGGCACTGGAGACTTTGAGGCTGACCTGTTACATGTCCGCTTGGCAGCTGAAGGCATCTGTGTTGGTCCCATGTTCATTGTTCTGGCATTGCTGGAAAAAATGCATTACACTTCTTACACTTAGAGGCTCAGCTCTCTCTGCAACTGTCGCGTCTTCTGCACTTTGATTGACATGACCAGGTGTGATCACGTTTTCACTGCCTGGCCCAATCAATCAAAGTGGAGAAGGTGCAGCATTTGCAGCAGTTTTAATGGCCATTTTATTTAAACTGTAGTGTGAATACCTCAGATTACCTGATGTAATCTTTGCATTTGGTAGTCTAAGGCACTTTCTGCTGCCCTTGGATTGGCTAGTATTGCTCATGTGATCAGTGCTGGACAATACAAAAGCAGGGCTGAATAAGCAGAAGGTGGCTTTAAAGAGTACCTATTGTTTAAATAAATGAAACGAGACACGTGAGATGACTGGGGTTTGGGTGCTGAGTTCCTAACTGACTATAAGAATGAACGATTAGTACTGTAGCAGCTTCAGCTTCTATCAGCATTTACAGCGTGGAAAAAAGTATTTGTCAGCCACCAATTGTGCAAGTTCTCCCACTTAAAAAGATGAGAGAGGCCTGTAATTGACATCATAGGTAGACCTCAACTATGAGAGACAAAATGAGAAAACAAATCCAGAAAATCACACTGTCTGATTTTTAAAGAATTTATTTGCAAATTATGGTGGAAAATAAGTATTTGGTCACCTACAAACAAGCAAGATTTCTGGCTCTCACAGATCTGTAACTTCTTCTTTAAGAGGCTTCTCTGTCCTCCACTCATTACCTGTAGTAATGGCACCTGTTTGTTATCAGTATAAAAGACACCTGTCCACAACCTCAAACAGTCACACTCCAAACTCCACTATGGTGAAGACTAGAGATGATCGAACGTGCTCGTAACAAGCACTGTAGTGCTCGGCTCCCCTGCGCTCGCATGGGCGCAGGCATCCGGATCCGTCGGGTGAGGAGGATGGATCCGGATGCCTGTGCCCATGCGAGCGCAGGGGAGCCGAGCGCTACAGTGCTCGTTACGAGAACGTTTTCTCATCTCTAGTGAAGACCAAAGAGCTGTCGAAGGACACCAGAAACGGAATTGTAGACCTGCACAAGGCTTGGAAGACTGAATCTGCAATAGTCAAGCAGCTTGGTGTGAAGAAATCAACTGTGGGAGCAATATTTAGAAAATGGAAGACCATGGAATACAAGACCACCAACCTCCCTCGATCAGGGGCTCCACGCAAGATCTCACCCCGTGGGGTCAAAATGACCACAAGAACTGTGAGCAAAAATCCCAGAACCACATGGGGGGACCTAGTGAATGACCTGCAGAAAGCTGGGACCAATGTAACAAAGGCACTACGCCGCCAGGGACTCAGATCCTGCAGTGCCAGACGTGTCCCCCTGCTTAAGTCAGTACATATCTGGGCCCATCTGAAGTTTGCTATAGAGCATTTGGATGTTCCAGAAAAGTATTGGGAGAATGGCATATGGTCAGATGAAACCAAAGTAGAACTGTTTGGTAGAAACAGAACTGGTCGTGTTTGGAGGAGAGTGAATGCTGAGTTGCATCCAAAGAACACCATACCTACTGCGAAGCATGGGGGTGGCAACATCATGCTTTGGGGCTGTTTCTCTTCAAAGGGACCAGGACGACTGATCCGTGCAAAGTGCAAACCTCCTTCTATCAGCAAGGGCATTGAAGATGAAACGTAGCTGGGTCTTTCAGCATGACACTGATCCCTAGCACACCACCAGGGCAACAAAGGAGTGGCTTTGTAAGAAGCATTTCAAGGTCCTGGAGTGACCTAGCCAGTCTCCAGATCTCAACCCCATAGAAAACCTTTGGAGCGAGTTAAAAGTCTGTTCTGCCCAGCGACAGCCCCAAAACATCACTGCTCTAGAGGAGATCTGCATGGAGGAATGGGCCAACATACCAGCAACAGTGTGTGCCAACCTTGTGAAGACTTACAGAAAACGTTGACCTCTGTAATTGCCAACAAAGCATATATAACAAAGTATTGAGATGAACTTTTGTTATTGACCAAATATTTATTTTCCACCATAATTTGCAAATAAATTCTTTAAAAATCAGGCAATGTGATTTTCTGGATTTGTTTTCTCATTTTGTCTCTCATAGTTGAGGTCTACCTATGATGTCAATTACAGGCCGACCTCATCTTTTTAAGTGGGAGAACTTGCACAATTGGTGGCTGACTAAATACTTTTTTTCCCCACTGTAGATGTTCTCGGACCAAGGCTGCACCACCAATGAGGCCAGGTGAGGCAGTCGCCTCAGGCAGCACCAGGTCGGGGCAAGAGGGGGGCAGTGAAAGTGCCATGGGCAATGAGCGCTTTCATTGTGGCAAAGGGATTATGTTAAGAAATTGGCACGAGGGGGGAGGGGCTTTCAGTTTTCGCCTCAGGCAGCAGAAAGGCTAGGTGCACCCCTGTCTCAGACTACAGAATATACCTATAACATAGACTTTCATGGTGTAGTAGACTTAGTAGACCCCTAGGTCACTCCAAATGGAATGGCCTCATCACCAAACTTTCAATAAACATAGGAAATATTGCAAGTACTGGCAAAACAGAAAGACATTTGGTAATATCCAATGGTGAACTTACAACATGGTTCAGGATTGATCCAGTCCCTTCCTGAGGTTCATCAGTATTATTATGTTTCTCCTGGTGAGGTGGATCCTCCAAGCTGCTTGTCTGGATTATAAGGTCTTAAGCCTCATGGAAAGGCAGAACTGATGCAGTGGGATGTAGATTGGTGTAACAGGGCTGGAGAGCCAGTGTGGAAGACTGTAGGCTTGATGCAGTAGAGTTGATTAAGAGCAGTGAAGTTGCAGCTGAATAGTAGTGGGAAACAGGCAGGCATGAATGCTACCATACTGGAGAGGAAACATAGGCGACCAGAAAAGATGGTTCTGAGCTCGTGCTGGACCTGGGACAGATGGGTTGTATAATATGTCAGATGTTTGTATGAATCTTGTGAGAAAGACCACGGCACTCCATTTGTGCATGAATCAAGTAAATTTTTAATAAATAGTTTGCCCAAAGTTGTTCCAATCTAGCTACTGTACAAGGGCGTTGAACAAGGGCCAGAAAGACCAAAACATTGGCTGGACATTTATACATGAATATATTGCCATGATGTGGTGCTGGGTTGATTATTAAAGGAAATTTATCTTGATTCAAGTAACACTGGAGTGCTATGTAAATGATAGGTTCCCTTAAAAAAGGCTGTTTCATCACCTATACCATGTTTTTCTTTTGGTCAAGGTCAAACTAGTGCTAAAACAGTGCTGGCAATTTTTATGTATCTTGTATGCATTCCATCAAAGGGTTCAGAATTCAGATCAAAAAGTTAAATGGAATGGGCCCCAAACTGTTTTACTAACAATAAAGAATAGAATGTATATCTTAAAGCGGTTTTCCTGGAGTTCAATATACGATGGCCTATACCCAGCATGCCAACCAATCAGCTTTTTGAAGAGACCACTGCATTCCAGTGAGCACTGTAGCCTCCTCATAGCATACCAAGTACAAAGACATACATTGTATAATAGCTATGATTGATGTAGTAGCCCAGGTTCATTCAATTGAATGGGATTAAGCTGCTGATAGGTCATGTGACCCATGAACAAATACTTTATTAAACAAGTACCAACCAAAAACAACAGGCATAATTCTGGACAAACAGGTAGGAAACAGTGGCAGATGTAGAACCACTGGGTCAAGTGACCGGTTTAACTTAGGGCCAAACCCTAAGAGCGTTATTCTGGTGCTTCCCTGGTTTTCACCCTTAAAACCCTATACAGGGATCTGGTCTTCGCCACAGGAGACTGACCAGACCGCTACCTCCTGGAATGTTCCCAGTACACTTGGCAGAAACCTGCAAGTAAATAGACGCTGGTGCAAAACATCAGTGGTTCAGGAAAGTAACAAAAACAGGAACACAGGGAACACAAACAAGAAACATAGGACACTGTTCAAACACAGACCAAGTAACCAGAACACAAAAGAGCCACCTCAGCAGGAACCCATGTGAAACTGGATACCATGACCATGGCGCTCAATGACAGACAGGACAAAATTAAACATACAGACATAGCCAGAAACTCCATCCAGGTTGGATGTTTGTGCGACTATTGCAGTTGCAGTATGTCACATGTCACAGTGCGACACCTTTGACTGACATCACAAAAAGTGTCGAAAAAAGATGGTGAAAGTCACGCGACACATGCCACAGTGTAGTTATTCCCTCTTTGTCGCGCCACGCTTGTTGCAGTGTAGCCCTAGCCTAACTCTACATGAACACATAGAGCATACAAGTCACAGTACACAGTTCACATACTAGAAGGCCGCAGCCAGCCCACACCACCAAAGCAACCAACATATGCAGTTAACGGTCTGCAGCCAGTACGCAAGATCCCAGACAGACAGCCTACATGGCAACACAGTGTCACAGTGAACTGCACTGTGATACAGACAAAGGAAGTACACAAATTCATCCAACACAGTTCACACACTAGAAGACCGCAGCCAGCACGCAGCACCCAAGCAACCAGCATACGTGGTTAACAGCCCGCAGCCAGTACCCAAGATTGCAGGCAGCCAGCCTTCACAGCAACACAGTGTCACGGTGAACTGCACTGTGACACTATATGACGAGATTTATCATTACGTAGCTAGGAAAATTTGGAATTCAGCAGTCTAGGAAGGGTGGGAAACAACCTCTGCAGAAATGTAAAAGACGCCACGCTTGGTACATGCCTTCCAACAAAACAAACACACTCATCTGGTGGACAAAAATGATCTACACTAAACCCAGTCCCCTCCTCCTGAACATCCTGGCTTATATGTACTAGCATCAGAGGGTGGGGGAGGAAGGGGAAGAATACATGGCTGCAGCCTGAGAGAACAAATATCAACATCACATAAACAAGGTTTTATTAGTTGTTCTTTTTTGTGTTTGGATTCTGGGTTTAGTGGTCCTTTAACCTTTAATCCATCCTTGACTTCCAGGGATATTAGATATCATGTCATGACCACTTTAGACCATTAGGGATGTTACTTTTTAACATGTTCACAACCCTAGTTCACCAGATATAACAGGTATTAACCCCTAAACCACTTATTTACCCTAGATTTTCAGGGCTACCTCCAGGAATATTATCATTGTTGAACAACATGCCCATAACAGATACATGCCAACTCTCCCAGCAGATCTGGGAAGCACACAGAAAAAGTTGACAAACCTTCTGTGTGTGTCAGAAGCCTCCCAGTACCTTCAAGAAAGAGGCTCTCAATATACTGACTTTCAATATAGTCAGACCCAGCAAACACATCATAGGGCAGCATGACATGTGGAAAGAGGCATGGTATGTGAAAAACATAACTGATTAGGTCTGAAACAACTCTGGAAATTTGCCAGCAGAACACAGTCTAAAAAATTGGAATGTATGTGATACCATGTATTTTAGTGGGGCCTGTACATTTCCACTAAAGTTAAGGGCACTGTATTGGAACCAGATTTGCCCCTCATTTTCTATTAAAGGGGTTTTATGGAAATAACATATTGATGACCAGTTGTTTGAAGAGACCACGTGCTCCGGTGAGCACTGCAGCCTCTTCCTAGGCCAGTGACGTCACATTCAGCAGTCACATGGTCTAGGCACAGCTCAATGGCATTCAGGCGAATGGGACTGGGCTGCAATAGTATACAATGTATGGCGCAGTGCTTGGGAAGCCATGAGGATGTTATAGTGCTCATCTGAGAGCACCATCACTTTCAGTGATGGGAGTCAGAGCTTCAGCGATCAGATATTGATGACCTACTGTATTCTGGGGATAGGCCATCAATATTGTACTCCTGAAAAACTCATTTAAACTTGGTAGCGTGCGTGCAGCAAGCTTTGGTAGCTGGAGGGTGTCAGCTAGAGATGAGTGAATCATTCAAAATTTTATTTGCCGAACATTCATCGAACTTTTCATAAGATTCGGATATTCTGCAAATCTATTTGACAAATCTGCATACAAATCATACGTTATTACGTGGCGCTTTGCGAACATTCGCACACTAATAACGAACGTACAGTTGTTAAAGGTACACAACCTCTTTGAACACGTACGCATTAGCCTACAAATTGCGTACGAAAATGATGGGCTTTGCTGGAGAGGAATAGTGGAGCAGGAGGAACGCTCTGATTCTGACCCCTGGATACATATGGATACTGTATCAGCAGATGACAGCAGATCATTTGTCTGAGACTGAGATGAGCGTACCATCCACTCCACTACCTCATCCACTTTCTCCTCCACTACAATTTTGCGCCTTGGTGGGTTAGTCCGGTGGAACACTGGCCAAGTATTGTGAATACTACTAGTAGATGCTCCGACTACAGGTCCTTTGGCACTTCCGCTTTTTTTTAGAGCTCGAGGTCTGGTTGGAACTGGACCCCTTTTGCTTATCAATTCCAGACATTTTTCACTTCACTCTGTGGCCCTGCAGGTGGTCTTTGTCTTTCTCCCTGTCTCTCCCTATCTCTCCCTGCCTGATTAATTACTAGCCCTGCACTTGCCCTGCACTTGCCCTGCAGTATCCCTGATGTGTAATATGGATTCCCTGAACAATTACACCCCAATTTCAACAACACAGGTCTCAGTCTTTAGGAACTTTACACACAGTGCTTCTGCTCGTCTCAGCAGTCGCAGCAGAAGTGATGCGTCACTGGCTTACCGAGCCTGAGCCAATCAGAGCAAGCCCTGCCCACTAGGTCAGGTGACTGCTTTCTTCCCGGGCTTTTGCGCACGAATAACGAACTAACAGTAAAAGTTCGCTAATTAATTGAATTTGTACGCAAAAGCGTATAGAGTAACTTATACGCAGCATTAGCGTACAATTTATCGGACAAGTACGTAGCGAATGCGTAGAAAGCCTTAGGAACATTTTCGAATCTTAACGGAGCGAATCTCCAAATATTCAGATTCGCTTCGCAGCTGAAAATTTTCAAGATTCTATACGAATCAACAAATCGGCGAATAGATTCACTCATCTCTAGTGTCAGCACACACAGTATTTTTTCCTGATGGTGGCCCGGGACACATAAAAAGTTGGCTAACTCAGTCAGATGGAGCAGTATTACATATAGAAACCCTTTAAAAGTCCTGCTTGTGTCACACCTACAGTATATAGCCTACCTTCCAACTGCACTTACCTTGTAAGAAAAAAAACTTTCCAGAGATACCAAAATGATATCAGACAAATCATTAAACTGACAGTCAAACTATATATAAGTATAGTGAATTTCTCAGTATTAATTCTTCCCTACTGTGTCTTCTAAGAAACCGCAGAAGGTTTCTTCAAAAAGAGGCATTAAAATTACCTGTAAATCCAACTATATCCTACATTAACCTGTTCCGCCACTAATTCTGCATAAGGCTTAGTTACATTTTGAAGTCTCCTCTGGACGTGTCACATACTGATAATGTGCTGCCGGCTGCCACTGAGATGAGTATTTATAGAGTCAGGAAACTCAGGAGAAATGCTCCAGGTGGATTATCAAAGATTATGAAGAGGAAAGAGGCTTCATAATTGGCACTGTCATGCTATGGTTACCGTTTCCCATAAGAACTGGTCATTGAGAAATGTACTAAATCGGGAGAAGCTATTTATGTAGGCGTTCATCCCCTGGGAGTTTCGAAGGGGGTTGTAAAGTCCTGTTAACAGAAAGCAATTATCGCTATGATCTAAACATTCAATTCCCTGGAGGGAACTGAAACATTTGTAGGTGCCCATTAAGATGAATAGACTGTCCATGTTACGCAATGATGTGCCATTTTCCCCAGAACATTTTTGAAATTCATCTTTATAGATAAAGATAAACAAACTTCTCAAAATTTAGTTTGGTCCAATTTGGCCGATTTGGCCAGGCAATTCGATTAGGGTTGGAATTAATTCGACCCGAACCAAAGATGCTCAGATTGTCTGGAAAAGTGTTTCTATCTTCTGACTTTTACAATCAATTTGCTCATCTCTATTGTGGGGGTTAAGCTTAGGTGCCATATGGAAGTTAGCAGCCAGAGACACAGGCACGGGGTAACTCTTCAGGGCAAAGACTTAGTTTATTAAATGAACAAGCAAATAAGTCCAGCTTTCTTCAGCAGTATGACAAGAGCAGTAAATGGTGACACAAAAGTCAAGCATAGCATTTCAAATAAGGCAGGTTGTTCTCACCAGTCTAAATGGTTGGGGTACAGCAGAAGAACTCAGCTAGAGATCTAGTCTAGCCTGGGGAACACAGAAAGTCTCCTCTTTAGTCTCTGTTTCTCACACACACCACCAGCACCCAATTGCCTTCTGAACTAATGCAGGTGAAGGCCAGTGGCGTACATAGAGAAGTAAGGACCCCATAGCAAGGATCAAACTAGCCTCCACCCCACACACACACGCACACAGGACAGAAGGGTTTCTGCCTAAACTCTTTTCAACGACCCTTGGGCCATTTATCCACTGCCTCATTTGCTAAAAGTTGTTCCTTTAGAGGGTAGAGTCCTGACCAAGTTTTCACCTCCAGTAGAAGAGGAGATAATCCCAACTAAGACTGGGCCGCCTCTTGTCTTGGGCCCCATAGCAGTTGCATTGTCTGCCGCTATGGTAGTTACGCCCCTGGTGAAAACCCTTGATGGAGTCTGGAATTGACCTTCTCAACCAAGATCTTCAGTCACTCTTAAATCCTGGACCGAATTCCAGTTAAACAAAACACTCACAAAGTAACATATTGTTACATATTGTGCATATCTTTTCCAGAATTTACACTACCTAAGCAAGTAACCTCAGCAGTGACACATACACATTAGCCAGGACTGTTCCTTCTAGATTATTACATTACGTATATATATATAGTGCTCCCTCTCACTATCCCTTGTGTTGGTGCTCTGCCTAAAGGATTCTTTAATCCATCAGAAACTGGAGAAGAATCCATGGCACACTTTATCAGATGTGAAGTCAAATATGGTTTATTTGGAGTTAAACATAGACCTTATATAGGATGGAGGCTGAAGCAGCACCTTTTGCCATTCTCCACTCCAGCCAACTCACCAGTAATGACTTGAAAATGGTCTTTCTGAGACCAAAACTGTCACGCGAGGTCGGCGTCGCGCTCCCTCTGTACGACATCGCCGGACCTCTCCGCCCCCCTAGAGACGAGCAATAGGGAATTGAACTGCTGGTCTTGTCAGCCAGCACTTCATGAGTTAATTCTCTGTTTGGGTTTAGCCATGTGGTGCTGATCACACCACATGGCTACTTTACATATTGTTTGGACAGCTTGCTCCGCCTCAGGTCATGTGATGCTGGCCACATCACATGATCCTGGGCGGGCTATTTAAAGATGGCAACTGCCTCACTCAGATGCCTGTGATTTGCTTACACCATTGATCAGTGCTTGTGCGTTCTCAGTTAGTGGATTGTTTACTTGGATTTGGATTTCGGACTTTGGACTTTTGACTTCTCTCTGCTTGACCCCTCGGTATTTACGTGACCTCCTGTGTTTGACCCGGCTAGCTGACCATTCTATATTGTGTTTTGTTACGTCTGTGTTTTGTCTGTCCCTGTGTACCCTCTCCCTTCCTGCGCACTTATACAGTGTAGGGACCGCCTTCGTGGTTGTCCGCGGCTACCTAGGGCCGTTTGAGGCAAGTAGGCAGGGAGAGAAGGAGGGGTTAGCTCAGGGCACACTACCCTTGTCTACCCCCTCGTGACAAAAACGTTTATTTTTTTTCTGTGAGCTTAGTGGATGAAGTGCACTATCATTTCCTATGTTGAAACACAGAATAAACTATATCTGATTTCAGTGTTGATACAGTGTCCCACAGTTTTTTCTCTGGATTTCATATTCAGAAATTAGAATTTACCATGACCCATGTGACCCAGTGATGTGCAGCTTGGGGACAAGTAACTGTTGTGGCCAGTCATTGCCTTAGTGGCACACTTGAACTTGTCCACTTTGGAAGTTGACAAGCAGGGAACTGGAGTGCAATGAACCAAAGGAACCAGAACTGAGTGGCATGTCTTCACAGACATATACGCAATTTGAGCACATGGATGTCATACATGGGGACTACAGCTTTATCCTGATGACTGACTATATTACATGGTTGCCTATTTATTGGAATGGGAATTGTAGATGGTTGTTGCCAGATTTTTGGTGAGCAGCTGACTGATGGGGCAGCTTCATTCTCAGAAAGTGTTGTCCAGATTAGACAACCCCATTCAGGAACATCGGATCTTGTGCTCTAGATATTGAGATTAGGTTGACAAGCCTGCTATATTATTTAAAAGTGTTACTAGGGTTGGACAGACCCAACAGAGTCCCTGAGAATCCTCCAGTGGGGCCCAGGCTCTGACTCAATAATGGACCACAAAGGTCCAGCAGAGACAACCCATGAGGTGCTGAATTTGGAGACAATCACTTATCGCTCGGGTTTATTTCTTATGTGTTGATCCACAAATAACCTATGAGGCCTTATTGATAATCTAAACTGGACTTGACTGTTACAATCCTGTCCTAATGGTCCCCTAATTGGTGTTATACAAGGAGATATACTTTGGTGTATTGTATAATATGGGATCTCATCAGATAGCACTATATTTACAGTAGTTACATGATGTGTAACCTTCTTGTAATAGTTGCCTATTCTGAACACTAATTTTAGTAGGAGTTATTAGCGGCTCTTCACGCGTGCCAATTAAGCCTGAAGAAATGAACCCCCAATGGCAACAGTCAATGTAATTAAATATGAAGATGCAGCCAGAGAAGTCCCAGCTGAGCCAAGGTTACTCTACTTTATGTTCTAATTAAAACTTGAAGTTCATTGTAATTATTACACCACATAACAAGTCCCTTGGTTGGAAAACATGAATGATCTTATTTTGGCTTCACAACATCTCTGAAGGGAATTTGTAAATGTTTGAGTGAATATTGTTTGCAGAGAGGCAGATGGGATTTGTAACATAGATAGGAAGTCATCCGGGAGAAGCCATTGACTGGTTGATGATAATATTGCTGAGAAAATAATGCACTGTCCTGTCATATACAATGTATGGTTGATTCTTTAAAATTAGTCATATTGACAACCTCTTTTCAGATTGGACATATGGGTGCTGTAGAGGGGAGTACTAAGTAATACTACAGTACATGCCCCTTCAGCAGTGATACTGAGCTTCATTCAAACAAGATGGGGCAACTCCTTTAATAAACAGCCAAAACTGGTTCAGACTAGACTGCTGTTATGGGGGCACTCCAAAGTGCAAAACTAGACTGCTGTTATAGGGGGTGCGCCAGACTGCACAGCTAGACTGCTGTCATAAGGGGTAAAATTTTATAGCTATATTGCCATTGTTGTCGCTGCATCAGAATTCACAGTCAAACTGCTGTGATTGGGGTCTCTCCAGACAACAGAGCCTGACTGCTGTTAAGGTGAGAACTAAATTACACAGCCAGACTGCTGTTATAGGGGATGATCCAATCTACACAACCAAACTGCTGCTATATGGGGAAGTCCAGACTTCACAACCAGACTGCTGTTATAGGGGATGATCCATACTGCTTCTATGGGGGGAGGTCCAGACTATACAACCAGACTGCTGCTATAAGGGGAAGTACAGACTACACAACCAGACTGCTGCTATAAGGGGAGGTTCAGACTACACAGTCAGACTGCTGTTATAAGGGGTGATCCAATCTGCAAAACCAAATGTCTGTTATAGCAGGAGGTCCAGACTACACAACCAGACTGCTGTTATAGGGGGATCCAGACTGCACAACTAGACTGCTGTTATAGGAGGAGGTCCTGTTTACACAACCAGACTGTTGTTATGGAGGATCCAGACTACACAACCAGACCACTGCTATAAGGGAAGGTCCAGACTTCACAGCCAAACTGCTTCTATGGAGATAGTGTCCCGACTACACAACCAGACTGCTGCTACAGGGGGAGATCCATCGCTAACCACCCTGTTCCTCCCCTTTTTGTAGGAGTAAGCTGGTCCCACTTCCTGCCATGAGGGAGAGTTCCAGTACAGACATAGGAGAGGAAGCACATGTCAGAGCTCCCACTCCTAGGAACCAGATATAGTTTCTCCTGTGAGACCAATACTCAGAAACCAGAACACTGCTTCCAGAAAGTATCAGTGTAACAAGACAGCAGAGTGATCAGCAAAATTACAGCTTTACAGACACTGCTGCAAGATCAGGGACTATGGCTCAGACTCCCATCACCTAAACAACCTGCTATAAGGAGAGGGACAGACTACACAGCCAGACTTCTGTTATAGGAAGTGATCCAGTCTACACAACCGGATGTCTGTTATAGGGGGAGGTCCAGACTACACAGCCAAACTGCTGCTATGGAGATAGCGTCCCGACTACATAACCAGACTGCTGTTAGGGGAATCCAGACTACACAACCAGACTGCTGCTATAGGGGGAGGTCCAGACTACACAACTAGACTGCTGTTATAGGGGGAGGTCCTGTTTAAACAACTAAACTGTTGTTATGATCCAGACTACTCAACCAGACCACTGCTATAAGGGAAGGTACAGACTACACAGCCAGACTTCTGTTGAAGTGTTGGAGTGATCCAGTCTAGTCTCAGATGTCTGTTATAGGAGGAGGTCCAGACTACACAGCCAATCTGCTGCTATGGAGATAGTGTCCCAACTACATAAACAGATTGCCATTCTGGCATTTTTATTTTTGGGTGCATGATGTAGGATAAACAATGTGATGATGCACTGATACCAATTACTAATATATGTAATTTACTTAATGGTACTGCTTTTCTAATACACTGCAGTACTTCTAGACTAAATCATATGCATTCTATTACGCACTGCCCCTTTGTATGAGTACAAAGATGACAAATCTGGGGGCCAAGGAAACTCACCAGTAGAGATGAGTGACTCTATTCACAGCTTCGTAGATTCCTTACGAATCTTGGAAATTTTTTACACCGAAGCAAATGCGAATATTTTCAGATTCGTTTTGGACAATTCTACTGAAATCTTTGTACTCTAACGCTACTTATGCATCATATAATTTGTACGCTAATGCTACACATCTGATAATTTGTACTCTAATGCGTACATATTCAGTTAAGTAGCGTACTTTTACTGTATATTCGTTCTTTGTGCGGGCCTGGACAATAATACGCTAAAGCTTCGTACGCACTTTGTACACTCAGGCATAAGTATTTGCGGGAATGTTTGCAGAACACGACAGAATAATGAATGATTTGTACGGAGCTTCGACCAAATAGGTTCGTATTAAGTACGAATCTTTTAAAAAATTAGACGAACATTCGGTGAAGCGAATTTTGGATGATTCGCTCATCTCTACTCACAAGTATGCCATGAGGTGACTGCATCGTCTAAGGCTTTACATGGTATGGTTGAAAAAAGACATAAGTCTATCAAGTTCAACCTATGAATGGGTGAGGATGGGAATCAAGGTTGATCATGTACCCCTTTATACTCCTCATCTCAAGAAATTTAACTATTTTTATCTTTCTGCATAACTAAGACCCTCCATGTCCCTTATCAGTTTAGTTGCTCTTCTTTGTACTCTTCCAGCCCCAGGGCATCCTTTCTATGAACTTGTGCCCAGAACTTAACTCTATATTCCAGATGCACCAAAGTAGTAATATTTAGTGATGATCGAGCACTAAGGTGCTCGTATGCTCGGGTGCTCTGGCCGAGCACTCAGGAGTGCTCGAGTGCTCGGCCGAGCACCCGAGCATAATTGAAGTCTATGGAAGTAAACCAAGCACCCCCCGCTCTTCCGGCGGTGCCCCAAATTAAAAAAAAAAAACACACAGACATACTTACCTTCCCTGGCAGCTCCCGACCTGCTCCAGCAGGAAGACGGCACGCAGAGTGGTAATTTTTACCACAGCACTACCTGCTGGTCGGGAGCTGCCAGGGAAAGGTAAGGATGGATCCGTCATGACCCCAATGCAAGTCAATGGGGACGGATCCGTTTACTAGTGTGTCACACCAAAGGGAGCCGTCCCCATTGACTTGCATTGGGCTCTTGACGGATCCGTCTAGGGGACTCGAGCTTTGCAAGTGTACCCGAGCGTAGGCATGTTCGGCCGAGCATGCTCGCTCAACACTAGTAATATTACATTCCTGCCCTTCGAGTCCATGCCCCTTTTAATACTCGACAGTATTCTGCTGGTATTAGCAGCAGCTGATTTACATTGTGCTGTTTTGTTATTATTTATTATGATCCACCAGTACAGAATATAATAGTCAGGAACGCTAAAATGGAACAAAACAAAAAATGCTTTATTGGAAAATAAATAAGGTGGAAATAAATGGGGGAACAACCTATAAAACCAATCCCTAAGTGCATCAGGTAGGAGCCTGTTGGAGCAACACTGATCATAGGTAGATCCAACTATTGGTGTGTGCTCCACCGATACTGCGAAATGGACATGTGTGTGCACACAGTAATAAATAACGTGACACCTTTCTCTAACAGAGAGTATGTGTCCAGAGATCTCAGATAGCATATCCAAAGCATCAAAAGCCGCAAGGCCTCTTATTTGGCATACATATGATTGGACATACACATATTAAAGTGCATATGTATGCCAAATAAGAGGCTAACTGCCATACGTAATTGCCGGCGTTGCACTATATGTCTTTCCACACATACCTTGAAGCATGCATATGCCTTGCGGCTTTTGATGCTTCGGATATGCTATCTGCGATCTCTGGACATATATAACGAATTGGTACACGTACTCTCTATTAGAGGAAGGTGTCACGTTATTTATTACTGTGTGCACACACATGTCCATTTCGCAGTATCGGTGGAGCACACCCCAATAGTTGGATCTACATATAATCAGTGTTGCTCCAACAGGCTCCTACCTGACGCACTTAGGGATTGGTTTTATGGGTTGTTCCCCCATTTATTTCCACCTTAAACATTTTTTGTTTTGTTCCATTTTAGCGTTCCTGACTATTATATTCTGAACCAATTACTTACGAATGCATACCTTTCTGCCATTTTTTAGTTAAAGTGATCCACCAGTACACCCAAATCCTTTTCTGCCAGTGGTTCTTCTCCCTAGGACAGGCGAACCTTTCAGAGACTGAATGCCCGACTGCAAACCAAAACCCACTTATTTATCGCAAAGTGCCAACACGGAAATTTCACCTGAATACTACAGTCCAGTATAGTATATCTTCCATGTACTTTATCATGTACTATATTAGCTGCCTACATTCAGTGCTCTGCCTGTGCTGTTCATAGTGCGCCCTGCGCTGATGAATGGCAGGAAAAGTCTACTAACAGCTGAGTTCTCACTGTAATGGCCTTGTATCATAGTAACTAGTGTTGAGCGAATTTTTTAAAAATTCAATTCGGCTGCTTCGCCGAATTTCACAAAGAAATTTCTTTGTAAGTAGCTGGCACAATGACGGGGACTGACCCCCGTTGAAAAAAAAAAATCACCTTATCCATTTGAGCGCAAAGAGGCTGCTACGGCCATCTTGTTTGAAGATAAATTTCGCATGGTGCGTGATGACGTCAACACACTGGCCAGCGTGGTGACATCATATGTCACTGCATGCAAGATTTTGTGCAGGATCTTCAATCAAGATGGTCGCGGCAGCCTCTTCACGCTCAAATGGATGAGGTGAGTATGTTTTTTTTTTTTTTTACTGCCATTTCAGAGAAAAATGATTAGCTACCACGAAGCACAAGGAAATTCAGCTTCACGGAAAATTGAATTTTCCCTCAAATTCGGATTGAAGTCCACCTCAGATATTTCGATTTGCCCAACCATAATAATAAACTTCTATCGTAGCTGTCTAAATGTAGATAAGGTCCAAGCGAAGTTAAATAAAGTAGATAAGAACAAAACCCCGGATCCAAATAGATCAAACCCAAGAGTTCATAAAGAACCCAGTTCAGTTCTTGCTAGGTCCCTGTTCATAATTTTTATCACATTCCATTCCAAGTGACTGGTGCAAGGCTATTTAACCCTTTCAGCCCTGGAGTTTTTTTCGGTTTTGCGTTTTCGTTTTGCGCTCCCTGCCTTGATACAGCCATAACATTTTTATTTTTCTGTTCACATAGCTGTATGAGGGCTTGTTTTTTTGCGGGACAAGTTGTACTTTCCAATGCTACCATTTAGTATTGCATATGATGTAGTGGGAAGCAGGTGAAATTGCAAAAAAAACTCAGTTCCGCTACAGTTTTATGAGTTTTTTATTTACGGATTTCGATGTTCATTAAAATTGACCAGTTACTTTCATTCTACTGGTCAGTACGAATCTGGCGATACCTAATATGTATAGTTTTTCTTGCATTTTGATAGTGATAAAATAATTAGAAAGTTTGAAATTTATTTATTTTTTTGTTTGTCATATCTTGACCCCTATAACTTTTTGGTATTTATGTGTACGGACCTGTATGGGGGCTCATTTTTTGCGGGGCGACCTGAACTTTTTATTGATACCATTTTGAGGTGTGTATTACTTTTTGATTGCTTTTTATTTAAAACAGCGAATCGGCCATTTTGACGCTTTTTTCCGTCACGCAATTCGCCGTATTAGAATTTTTTTTTAGATTTTAAAAGTGTTTTTGATCGCGGTGATACCAATGATGTCTATATTTATTGTTGTTTAGGTATTTATTTTTTAATTATACAGAAAGGGGGGTGATTTAAACTTTTATATTTTTTTTATTTTTTAGATATTTTTTAACATTTTTTAAAAAAAATTTTGTGATTATTTTAAGGCTCACATATGAGCAAATAGATCATATTTTTCTTTTTGAGCAATCAGGGATTTAAAAAACTCCATTTAATGTCCCTTTTGCTCATTTCTTAGCCTGACCTGCCATCTAGTGGCCAAAATAAGAAATGCAGCATGAATGCTGTAAACCTCATCAGCGAGGTTTACAGCATTCAAACACACCGCAGGTGCCCTGATTGGCCACAGGGGGGCGTTCGTGGGTTTACCGCTATTAGATGCCGTGATCTCACGTGATCACGGCATCTAATTCCTAATAGTTACCGATCGTCTATATCGGTAAGTAGGGGCAAGTCTCTGCTGTTTGAAACAGCAGAGACTTGCTGGCCATGTTACCGCATCGCCCCAGCGCCGTACATGTTAAATATGGCTGTAGGTCTTTCCAGAAAATTATAGACCAGTAGGCTTAACAGGGTTGTGCAGCGATTTATACTGATGACCTATCCATTTGAGCATGAAGAGGCCGCCGCGACCATCTTGATTGAAGATCCCGCATAAAATCCTGCATGAAGTGACATATGATGTCACCACGCTGCCCAGTGTGTTTATGTCATCACGCACCATGCGAAATTTATCGTGGGATCTTCAATCAGGATGACGGTAGCAGCCTCTTTGCGCTCAAATGGATAAGGTGATTATTTTTTTTTCAACGGATTAACACCTGAAAGCCCTCACTATTATTCTCAGATGCCGCAATCAGCGATAAACACAGCATCTAAGGGTTTCAACTATTGGGGGTGGCGCAATTGCCAGTCCCCATCATTGTGCCAGCTACTTACAAAGAAATTTCTTTGTGAAATTCGGCGAAGCAGCTGAATTGAATTTTTCAAAAATTCGCTCAACACTAGTTACTATGACACAAGGCCATTACAGTGAGAACTCAGCTGTTTGTAGACAGCTGCACCTGTTACATGTTACCTCCCTTTTTTCAAAAGACCTTCTACTTTGCTCTCCTCTTGTCTCCACCTTACTTCACAATCTCGACATTTTTACTGTGCATCCTACCTTACCCTGGAAATCACTGTCTCGATACATCAGACTCTCTCTATAGTTAAATTTCAAAAGCAACCTGAAAACTACATCGTATCACCTTACAATAACCCTCTCTCCACTACACAACTGTATAAGCAACCTCCGCCTTCCCCAACTTTCTCCTTCTCCTTTCCCTCGTAGACGGTAAATCCTTTTGGGCAGGGCCATCTCTCCTCTGTACTGGTGCTGGACTAAATGAGCTTCAGTTAATTGAACTTGCTTATTTTTATATACCCCTGTATTTTATATGAATTTTACCCTGTAGGGTAATTAAACTATAAAATAAATAATAATCTTGACAATAGAAGGGATCAGTGAATGATGACATGTGGTTCATGTCAACCGTAGCTCTACGTCTTTCATTATGTTACACAACACATTTGTTAAGCGTTGGTAATTTCTATCGCCATATCCCTTAAGAGTCATAGCTTGCAAACATGCTATCTTTAACAAGACACCGAGGAATTTGTTACATCTCAAGCCAAAGTTAAAGACTGAAGTTAAGGAGTTAATTGGTCTGTTGTCACATACAACTGAAATAAACATTAGTCTGTAGGGTCAACAGGTTAATTAGAAGCAAATGAACTGTCTGGAGGAATACAACAAGTAACGATCTGTTAATTAGGTGCATTGTATATGGGATTAACTCGTACAAGGATGCCAGTAAAATCCAACATATTACTAATAGCATTTATTCCTACTGAGTCAAATGGACAGAGATGATATCGACCAACATCTGTAAATATCAATGCACTTTCATCAAATCTCTGAATCAGATGAACTCATAGACTTCAACATTTTTAAATGAGCCGAATGTCCTCCCATTGTGATGGGGAGGGAAGCTAATTTAGTCAAAGGAATGATAGGTGGAACCAATAGATGCCAAAGAAGAATGATGATTTCAGCCTTAGTTTTTTTTTAGTCCACCATCCCATTGAGGACCATGGAATTTTCCTTCTCATAGATTTCATAATAATCTGTGAGAAAAAATAAATGTTGCATACTGCAAAGCATGCAATAAATATAATGTTATTCTCTCCTAGAAGCATTGCATCTTTCAAAGAATACAGGAGCTCATTTATTAACTCATATACGCCACTTTTGTCACACAATCTTGTTGCACACCATTTTGCTGCGAAATCTGTGACTTTGTCCCCGCTCACGCCACTTTTTCGACAGCTCGAGAAAAGAGGACGTGTCATGGGCGGGGAAGAGGGTGGGCCGGCAGGCCTCTCTCATTCATGATTTTCTACGCCACTTTATGGCATAGAAAGTGGATTAAATCTCCGCCAGCAAAGAGGAAGCGCCTCCACATACGGTAGCTTTGCTACTTCCTCCAACAGTAGAGACACTTAAAGGGGTATTCTCATCTTAGACAATGGGGGCATATCGCTAGGATATGCCCCCATTGTCTTATAGGTGCGGGTCCCACAGCTAGGACCCGCACCTATATCCAGAACAGAGCGGGGAGCGCTGCGCCTGGAGGACGCCGGGTTTCCCGGGGTCCGGCCACCACCAGGCGCTCCCCGCTGTGCTCATAGAAATGAATGGGAGCGCAGCGCGCAAGCGCGGCCACCACTCCCATTCATTTCTATGGAGCCGACGGAATTAGCCGAGCCAGTGCTCGGCTATTTTCGGCGGCCCCATAGAAATTAATGGAGGGCGGCTGCGCATGCCCAGTGCGTCCACATTCAGTTCGGGGGCTCCGTTCGGGGGATCCGTTCTGGGACCTGCACCTATAAGACAATGGAGGCATATCCTAGCTATATGCCCCCATTGTCTAAAATGAGAATAACCCTTTAAGACTGTTGTGTAAAACGCCGGTCTTAATAAATGACCCCCCTCAGTGTCTACTGAGGGCACCTCTCAATGCTTTAATAGGTGCCTAAGCTCCGTAATATAAATTCAGATGAACTCTCAATGTTATGGTATATTACCATAGGTATGAGCCCTACAAATGTACAGCAATTTATAATGGCAAAGTAAGATGGTCATACCTGGTGAACACATGGATCTACAAAATATATGACAAATACTTGATTACGTGATTACGGAAGCATTTTTGATTAGTTTTTTTTTATCAGTTCAGTGGAGAGCACAATCCCACAAAAAGTGTAAAGATAAAGCCTCAGTTGAAATTTGACGGAGACTTTTTGAAAAATTGGAACTAGAAAGCAGTGTCCTTACAGTAATAAAATAAGGTTTATTGCGTCCTCAAGAAAATGCTCTCAGTATAATGAAGTCCAAATAATAGTGCCATATAGACTAGTAGCTTCCGTCCAGCAGAGTCACATGGTCATAAATTGTCCCAAAAACAGCTGGGCTACATAGCATGTCATCCAGGCAATAGTTCACATAATTCAATACATTATTATCTGCTCATAGTATGATAGGACTAAAGTTGTATAGTAGTGTCCAAGAAATAATAAAACAGACTTCTCCAATGTACGTAGTAGTAACAAGAAACCGGTGCACTCTGTGATCTACTCCTATTTAAGACCCTTTACATGGGCCAACTGTGCAGGCAACTTGCTGTAACTAACCATTCATTCCCAATAATTGCAGACAAATCAGAGAAGGCGAAAGCTTCATTTTCCGCTGAATGGGAACAAAAAGAGATTGCTAGTGCGATCACTAGCCTTCTTACAAATTCATTGTTTTTGGGCAGCAGAACCCTGTTTACACAGAATGATCCCCTGCCCAGAAATGATAATATTGGTGTCAGCATCAAATATACTTCCACCTATTGGGTGAGCATTTGCTCATCTATGGGGTAGTTGCCGGCAACTTTACACAGGAAAATTATCATTCCTATGAACTTTTGTTCACGGTAATCAATCCATCTAAAGGGGCCTTTAGTTTCACTGGAGCTTGGATAACCATTACAAGGGGAAAATTGAGACAGTCAGAAGAGTTAGCTGTACATTCCAGGAATACATCTATTAAGTGTGAACCTTGTAATATGAGGGCCTAGGCCAGTGATGGCTGACCTCTGGCACTCCCGCTGGGGTGAAACTATGACTCCCAGCATGCTCTATTCATTTCTGCGGAGATCTAAGAACAGCCAATCAAGTGAGCATCTTGGGAGTTGTTGTTTTACCACAGCTGGAGTGCCGGAGGTTAGCCATCACAGGCCTAGGGTGGTAGTAAAGAAGAATGAAGGCCTATAGTGATGGCAATTTGAGAGCCTATGGTGGTAGTAGTATGAAAGCCTATGGTGACACTATTCCTAGAGCTGATGGTGATCATAGTGTAAGGGCTTAAGGTGATGGCAGTGTGTAAACTTTTGGCGATAGAAGTGCCAGGGCCTGTATTGAGAGTAGTATGAGGATCTATGGTCATAGCAGTATGAGAGCCAATAGTGATAGCAATGTAAGGGTTTATGGTGATAGAAGCTTGAGGCCCTTTACTGATTGTAGTGTTAGTGTCTACTGTTATACTAGGATGAGGGTCTATGGTGATAGTAGTATGAGGTCCTATGGTGACACTAGTCCTAGAGCTGATGATGATAGGTGATACTTTAGGTGATACTAGTGTGAGTGGTTTTGGTGATGGAAGTGCAAGGGCTTGTACTGATAGTAGTGTGAGGATCTATGGTGAGAGCCATATAAGACCCGATAGTGATAGTAGTGTAAGGGTTTTTGGTGACAGGGGTGAGAGACCCTTTATCAAAAGTCATAGGAGGATCTACGCTGATAGTAGTGTTAGAGTCTATGGTGATAATTATATGATGGTCTATGATAACAGTAAATGTGAAAACCTATGGGCATAGGGGTGCAAGATACGGTATGTAGAAGTGTGAGTGCCGATGGTGATATCACCTCAAGAGTCTATGGGGATAATAATGTGAAGACCTAAAGTGATAGTTGTAAGAGGGCCTATTATTTCATATCAGCAGTGTTTCTTTATGTTGAATTAAATTAATCAAATCTACAATATACATGCCATTTATTTGCATTACTAGCCAGTGAGAAAGGTAACCTGATATTTTTAATACTTAAACCCTTCTTCTGGCTGCCCATCAATTTTCTACTATAGGAAGCAGTGTCAGTGAATGTGATCAACTGAGTGGGAAATCCACATACATCATCTGATGGGGTACAGGAGAGTCATACAGCATGATGGATATCTGTTGCTTTTACCGACTGGAAGATTCCAACAGAAGTCTTATTTAGGCTAGTTTCACACTTTCATTAAAACCATCCAGCAAGCTGTTCTGGCAGAGGAACAGCCTACTGGAGTTTATCGTATCAAGTGTAGCCCAATACTACCTTTCCCTGCCGGAGTCCTTGACTATATTGAGACCCAGTTGTGCTTTGGCCTGTTTTCGGCATGAGTGCCAGAATTCGGCCACACAAAAAACAGTGCACTCATGCCAGAAATATGCCAGATCCCCATCGGTCCCATTGTAGGAACACCCTGGCAGATAGTTTTAATGATGTGAAACTAGCCCTAGAAAGCCATATCAAGAATACTCATGGGAATAACACCTTATAGCTTGCCTCTATCAAAACCTGGAAATTGGCTTTGACTTTTGCTATGAAACCCAACATCCCCCTTAACCCACATATCAGACTTACAAAGGCCTAAAAGATATGGGTGTTGCTTTTCAATGTCTTCTTGACCTTGTAGAGTCACTGCTTTGTCTAGTGAGAACCCTGATCAACAGCTACCTAGATCTCAACTACCTAATCTCCTACGAGGATGACTTTGGTTGGGTGGGATATTGTGGCTTGTTGCCGTGTCACTTGAACTTTTTAGGTTCTGGTTTGAGTTACACTTAGCTATGTAAATTTATGTATGAAAGAATGAACTTTTCTCTTGAAAGCTGCTTTGACATCTTTATTCTTCAAGCTGTATATAAGAGGGTTTAACACAGGAACAGCACCCGTGTTAATCAGAGAAAACAACTTATTATACTCCAGGCTATCAGGTGATATAGGCCTCAGATATTGATAGATTAATGTGGTGTACAGCAAGATGACCACTGTGAGGTGTGAGGAACATGTGTAGAAAGCTTTCCTTCTCCCATTGCTAGTACGGATCTTTAAGATGGTGGTTATAATAAAAACATATGAAATTACTTTTAATAAGGAAGGGACAAGAGTCAAAATAACTGCTCCCTCCACAATGAACAAGGTCTGTAATACTGAAGTGTCACTGCAGGAGAGTTTTATAACAGGCAAAAGATCACAGAAGAAATGGTTGACTACGTTGGAATTATAACATGAAAAACCTGTGACCAAAACAACATAAGGAGTTATTTCTAAAACACCAAGTACCCAACATACAGAAGCCAACAAGGCACAAACTCTTTGGTTCATGATCATTCTGTATCTCAAAGGGTTACAGATGGCCACATATCGATCGTAGCTCATGACCGTCAAGAACAACAGTTCCTCATTGATAAACCATCCCATGAAATGGATCTGGGCTATGCATCTTACGTAGGAGATGGTTCTGTTGCCAGTTATTCCTATGAGAAGCATGGTATGTAAAGTAACCGTGGAAGAACACATGTCAACAATTGACAAGTTGACCAAGAAGAAATACATAGGAGTATGGAGATGATAGTCCAGGCAGACCAAAAGAAGAATGGTCATGTTTCCTCCAAGAGTCATGAGATAAATGAGGAGGACCAGAAGGAAGATGGGAACTTGAAGCTCGGGAACATCTGAGATCCCTTTGATGAAGAAAAATGTCACCATTGTCTGATTTAGTTGCTCCATCTGATCAGATTTATTAAGGAGTGTTCTGTGGGATCAAAGAAAGCAGAAAGAAAATTCTTAAGCCATAAGCATCTGTGCATATCAAAATAATAAAAACATAGAGAGATAATAATTATCAAACTGGAGTAAAGTAGAACTGGCTCATAGCAACCAGATTTCACCTTTCATTTTTCACTGCTCATTTGTAAAATAAAAGGTGGAATCTGATGGGTTGCTATGGGCAACTAACCCAGTTCTACTTTACACCATTTTGATAAATCTCCCCCCTATAGTGCTTTAGAAAGCTAAATATAATGTCAAAAGCTGATTATGCAACCCAATGTGTGTAAATGTTTAGTTAAAAGGGTTCTCTCTGGGTATTAAAAAAAATTTCTTTCTTCTGCCATGTGAAAGGAAGATCATTAGGTTAATACTTATCAGTCCCTTATTCAGCTGATGCCACCATCCTTGCTGTGCTCACATAGACTGCAAGCTATGTGCATTTATTTTCCTGTTCAGTTCCATAGTAGTATGCATCAGTTTAGTTAGTTTGGCTGAAACCCGGCACTCATGCCAAAAACCGTCCAAATCCCCTCGATCCTATTACTGTCAAAAGAGATCCAGCAGTCAATGCCACTATCTGGCTATGCCGAATACAGTGAACTCGGGCAGGCTTTTACGACAGAGATCAGGTAAACAGAGATGAGAAAGTGACCTAACACTGACCACCAAGTAAAAAAAACTTCTAACATAATAGATTCAATTCAATAAAAAATATGAGTACAAAGGTATCCATAGTCTTTAAGTGGCAAAATACAATATCTGTCCTCTGCAACCAAAAACTGCATTCTTTCACAAGGAACTAATAATGCCTAAGTGGATGATCTGTTTTTCATTCATTTTTTATAAAAAAAAACAATCGTACACGACAGCAGGGTATAAAATGCTAAATAAAAAAAAGACGTGGGGGATAGGGGGTTAGGTAGCCTCCAAAACCAATGCCATTTTACTATATGGGCATTCTCCTTTCTATGAGCTGTGGCAAAGGGTATATACAATAGGCAAAAGGAATTCTGTCACCCCGATTTTGGACCATTCTCATTACTGCCCCCGTTCCCCTGCTGTCAGCTCTCAAAGCTGCGGCTGAACTGCTGTGCTATTCTAACATAATAGAGAGGACTCATGTGAGCATGCTCATCAGTCCTGACAATGTATTTCAATTCAGCTTTGAGCTCTGACAGCACAGGAACAGGGGGCAGTAGGAAAATAAAAAATTGTGATCTATACTTCATATCTTCAGTACTAATCATGTATTAGTGTAGATAATGGTCCAAAATCAGGGTGACACATTCCATTTAATCAGGGGTGTAGAAGGGCTGAAAATCCAACCTACAAAGCAGCTTAATATAAAAGTTTTTGATTCAGGAAAGACGCTTTTGATCATAAATGATTAGTGCAACCGTGGAAACTTTTTATGTATATATTCAGAAACCTCCTCAGCCACCATAAAATCCTGCTGGTGTAAAACTGCAAATAGAAGACAAAAGGAGATGGAGAAGGGGGAGGTGGCTGCATTACTCACTTGATGAGAGTGCCAAAAGGCAAATACGGTATGGAGAGAGAAAAATCTGAAGGTTATATGCAACATTTTGGCCTACACTACAACAAAAATGTGTTTATAAGGTGGTTTCATTTACCTAAGCCATATTCATTGATGTAGACCATTTTATGATTTTACCTACCAGTTTTATCCATCCCTGCATTATTACAGTCTCTGCAGGGAACAACAGTTTTATACTACAGTGAGTCGTGTATGAGGCACTCTCACGGGATCAGTTTTTCTGACAGCTGTTCATCATAATTAATGAACGCTGTCTCATCCTAATAATTAAGTAACACTTCTACATTAACCGAGACAAGTGTTGTTTACATTGATTACTCCTTTAAATGAAGACATCTGTTTGTACCAAGTCTAATATCGCTCCAAGGGGTCTAATATAAAAAATAACTAAAATGAATTTTGGTAATAGTCTTGGTTAAAAATCTAAACTAGATCTACCAATCACTTTTGCTAGATCTAGGTGTCTCCATGGTTACAGACTACAAATAAACCCTCTGTAGTCAGATACTACATTCATACTCCCTTCACCATATACCCTACTTACATACATACACTCAGATAAGGGTAAGATATTATTTCTAAAAAAACATGAACCTAGCATACAGGGGCCAAGATTATGGAAACACTGAGGTTCATGATGGTTGTGCATCTTAGAAGTTCGCAGTCCAGTAGTGGATGCACACTCCTAGAGAATGGGTGCTTCTGCAGTAGGATTCTCCAATCCACAATCTGAAAGGAAACCGTGACACTTTAAAGGCTATGCACAGGCTATGTTAATTTTTTTAATGATTGCATTCAACTTATTTTTGGCTAAAAATCATATTTTCAATTGGTCTTTATTAAAAAATATTGAGCTGTTCAGTCACAAAGGGTTAACTGTTTGTCTAGCTGGGTGACTGGTACTTTCACTTTGTGCCCCTTATCTGTAAACTACTGAGACGTCATAAACACTTATTTAAGGCTACTTTCACACTTGCATTGTGGTTTTCCGGTATTGAGATCCGGCAGAGGATCTCAATACCAGAAAAAAACTGATCGGTTTTGTCCCCATGCATTCTGAATGGAAAGAGATCCGTTCAGGATGCATCAGGATGTCTTCAGTTCAGGCAGCTTTCAGTTTTGTGAGCGGACACAAAACCGCAGCAAGCTGTAATTTTGTGTCCGGTCATAAAAACTGAAAGAAACTGATCAGGTACTGAAAATAATGTAACTCAATGGTGACGGATCAGTTTTTTTAGGAGACTAAAAAACCGGATCCGTCACCCATTGACTTTCAATGTATTTAGTGCCTGATCCATTTTTTTCAGTTTTGATATCACACAACTGCATCCTTAGGGAACTGATGCATCCTGATGTGCAAAATCAAAACGGATCAGTTTAATTCAGGTATAGAGATCCTCTGCCGGATCTCAGTACCTGAAATAACAACGCAAGTGTGAAAGTAGCCTTAGCCACATTCTTATCAGTAAGGTAAGGATTGAGCTTTAATTAGTGTTTATAAGGTCAGAGAGAAGAAATAAGCTGTCCGTCTGGTCCTCAGATGACGGAATTGGGAAAAAATCCTCAGGCAGCTAGAAGGACATGTCAGCTCTGTACACAAAAAAGGATTCCATATTGTTAGTAAAGACCAATCGAAAAAGGAATTTTTAGGTCAAAATAAGTATAATGCAATAATTTTAAAAAATGCCCCAAAGGTGTGCATAGCCTTTAATTCCATGCAAAGAAATCTTACATGTGTTACTTGATAACAAGAAATAATGTGTGTCATATGCTTCATCTAGTTGAGAAATATGAATACAGGTATGATCTAGAAGGCAAATTTAGCAAGTGAAATTTCGGTCCTTTATCAAGCTTTTTCTGGGTGAGAGGTCTGGGCTGACATGCTGAGAGGGTGAATCGCCCTTCCTGTCATCACTTCATCCTTCAAAAATTTGTTAACCCAAATCCAATCTCATCAAATACATCAAATGCTATGGCTCTGTAGTATACAGTTATTTGGATGACCAGACCACTGGCTGATATCAAGTGTGTAATTTATTGTTGATGACACAAAGCCAAATTATGTGACAAACAATTTTTGCCTAACAACTAATGCACAATTCGGATCAAATAAAAAATACATACCGCTGGCCCACACAATAATTGATGCTACTGTTCACACTACTCAGTAGACATCTAGAATATGTAATTTTTTAAGGTATAGTATTTGCTTATCAAGATATACACATTAACGCTTCTCATTACATCCATAGATATGTGAGTCCAAGGTCTCTGTGAAATGGGCAACAGACAAAATAAGCCCACATGATCCCTGGGACAGTACCGCACCCATTCCTACCTCAGAAGCATCCAGGTTGATCCAGGTAGTGACGTCAGGTTGATTGAGTATTGGTGCATGGATGAAACTCTTTTCAGAGCGTCAAAACCAGACAGAGCATCAAGAGGCCAAAGAAGAAGATCCACTCCTTTTCTGGTCAAGTCAGTAAGTGGTTTAGCAATGACTGAGAAGTTTCTAATAAATTTTCTATAATAATTTGGAAAACCAAGCAATCTCTGCAGAACCTTAAGGGAAATGGGTCTTGCCCAATCAGTTATGGCTAGAACCTTGGCAGAGTCCATGTGGAATTTTTGAGGTAAAATTATATAACCCAGAAAAGAGACTTCTCTTACTCCAACAATACATTTACTTAATTTAGTAAACAACTGATTTTTTTTTAACTTTTGAAGAACCTTTCGAACATGGATAACATGAGAGTCCCAGTCAGGAGAAATTATCAGAATATCATCAAGGTAGATAACTACTAAAAAATCCAGGAAATCAGGACAAATGTCATTTGAGGCTTTGAAAACTGGCCGGAGAAGTTGATTAAAGTGGTCGGGATTGAGAGGAAGGGGATACGGGTTTGTGATGGTGATTTTGTTTAGCTCTCTATAGTCAATGGAAGGGCGTAATCCACTGTCTTTTTTCAACAAAGAAGAAACCCTCTCCCATAGGAGAAACAGGCTGCCGAATATGTCCCACCTTGAGACTATTTTGAATATAATCTTTCATGGCCTGTCTTTCATATCCTGTAAAATTATAAATTCTGCCTATAGGATACTTAGCACCAGGAAAAAGTTCAATGGCACAATCGTATTCCTCGATGTGGGGGTAAAGTCTCAGAGGCATTTTTGGAGAAAACATTCTAAAAATCCTTAATTGTATTCAGGTATAGGCCCTTCTGGACAGACAACGATTAGAACATTGAGGTCCCCATTTTACTCAATAAACCCTCCGGCCAAAGGAATAGTATTCACCCCAGAGACTGGGATAGGTTCAGAAAGCCTACAAAATTCTGTTCCCAAACTAGACACAAAATAAAAATTAACAAAATTAGCTGCAGCCCGAGAATCCATAAATGCTAAACCAGAAACAGACCTTGCTTGTGAAGACAAATTAACAGGCACAAGATACCTGCCTGTCCTTCTGGGAAATACCTGTGCGTCTCAGTGACCTCCCTGACCATCACTCGGATGGAAGTTTTCCGACTTTGGCCTAGTAGGACAGGATCGTAGCTGATGTTCAGGACTTCCGCAGTAGAAACAGAGGGCATGTTTCTTGAAATGTTCCTTCCATTGCTGAGGAGACATGACCCTCACTTGCATTGGTTCCTCAAATTCAACCATTTTTTTGGACACAGCGCCTTGAGAGACAGAGGCAAAGGAAGAAGGACGGACAAGTACAGACTATTCACGCTTACATTCACTTAATTGCCGGTCAATTCAGATAGCAAGCAACATAGCCTTATGTAGGGACCCTGGAGTAGGACAGCAGACAGATCCTTAAGAATATCAGAAAGGCCCAATCTAAATTGAAACCTGAGAGCCAGATCACTCCAGCCAGACACTGTACACCCCTTTTGGAAATCAGAGCAATATTCCTCTACTGGGTGTCTGCCATGACACAAGGAGAGGAGCTGACTCTCGGCGTAGGTGGCTCTATCTGGCTCACCATACAAAAGACCGAATACAGCTCAGGGGAATTGGGTCACCTTGCAACAGAGACATGAAGATACCAACTCTCTGCAGCTACAGCATCTCAACCAGCCTATGTTCATATAAAAAAAACTTGATAGATTATTAAAGAAACTCCCCAGTTTATTAATATAGACACGATCAGAGCTGAGATGACTTCTAGGTATAGAGCAAAGCTAGTCAGTATCCTCTTTTCCCCTGGGCATACCTTCTCAATGTTGCTGCAGGGACCCCCATATTCATCTTGCTGCTGTGTGAGCAGGTAATATTTGAATGTATCCGTACGGTGGGCCCTCAAAATAAATTCTACTGGTGGGCCCTAGGCACCCCAGTCCGACACTGCAGAGGCATGCAATGAGGTTTATGTTAGGTCCTTCTGCAGTTCCCAGATTATGGAAAGCAGAAACTATAGATTCTGTTGACCAATCCATCTCAAAGATTGGGAGATGCTTCAGCAATATTCCCTTATACAAAATATTGCAGTCTGACTCCCATGCCCAGCCTTGTGAGTTGTTGACCTTCTAATGTCCTTCCTGGAGTGCTCTGGTAGCAAAGTTACACCAGAGATGAGGGTCCTCTGAACTTGGGCCTTGCTCAGAGGAGCTTGCACATGTAAGTCTTCATTGTTCCTCAGTTAGACTTATACTGAATAACTAATCAAGGGGCAGACCCAGGTCCATCACACTAGGAACATGACACAGTGAGCCAAGGTATAAACCATTAGTTGTGAATACCGTTCCATTAGGTACACAAACATAAATCATAACAGTCAACTCAATAATATGACATTACATCAATTAACCCTTTATACTAGCACTGCTAGGGTACTGCATATTTTAGAAAGTACATGCAAAAAAAAAAATAAATAAAAATCAGACATTACACAGTAAACAAGCGAACAATTCAGCCAAAAGGAACAAGATCCCTGCCCACGAGAGATTACAATCTATAGGACAGTAGGAATATACCAAGAGCTAACAGTGCTTGTTTTGTATGATGGTTTGGCCATCTTTTTCATGTATAGCTGCTTGACATAGGATTTGTGTTTGCATAGATATGAAGTGCATTAGTCCCTTAAGGACCTGGCCAATTTTCATTTATGTGTTTTTGCTTTTTACTTTCCATCTTCCAAGAGCATTCAGTTTTTTTACTTTTCCTTCACATAGCCATATTTTGCAGGGCTTATATTTTGCATGACTATATTTTGCAATACTTTTTAATGGGACCATTTAATTTACCATAACTTTTATTGAAAAATCTTTGTTCTCCAAAATTGAAAAAAACAAACAAAGCAAAAAAAACAAACAAAAAACACAATTTTGCCATGGTTGGATTTTATTTTTATGGAATTCCCTGTGAAATAAAATTGACACGATGACCTTGTTTTGCGAGTATGACCAGTAGTGTTTATTAGTATTTTAAAAGAAATTTTGTTTGCATCGCCATATTCTGACAACTTTTTTAGATTACCATCTACACAGCTGTGTAAGGACCTTCCGGAATTTTTTTTTTTTTTTTTTTTACATGACAATCTGTATAGGAACAGCAAAGCCCAGCTTAATCTCTGCTTATCTAGGAGGCTTGTTCTCTTTGATACGCGGAGTTCAAGTCCAAGCTTTGTGCTTCACTGCTCAACCTAGCACTGTGCTTCTCAGCTCCAGCCCTGTATCAGGTAGCTACCTGCCACCAACAGCATGCACCCATTGTTTCAAAGGTCCTGTTGACCATGCCCACAACAAAAATGTGTCAAGGTGAGACCAGGGTCTTTTAAACAGGACACCCTCCAGTCTTCTCTTAAACTGCGTGTTCACTCTGATGATCCTTGGTACTGCTCCCCCCCTCCACTATGTATCTCATTAGCCATTAAGAGGCCATGCATGTTCCTTCCCTCTATATATAGCAATACATTTTTAAGGCATAATTGCTTGATAAAAGTGCAAAACATTACTGGCGGTATTTTCTAGATCCTCACTCAGTGACTAGCACATGGTAGGTGTAGCAGTTGGACAGATAGATGAGCGCGGCTGCTGCATTCAGGAAAAAAATTGGAGTGGGGAAAGATAAGTGAGGGGAAAACTGCAGTTAGTAAAAAATTGCAGGAATCAAGACACGAATGAATCAAAGTAACAAAAACAGTTTTGGCCATATTCTACAGATAATTTGAGATGAGGTTCAGGTGCTCTGGAGTTACAGTAGTACTACACACTGATATAAAAACATCATTTAGATTAGTTAGTTAGGTTAGTAGATGGTGGAAAAACAGGAAGCCCAGTTTTTGAAAGATTCACTTCCATACAGAAATAGGACATTATGTTAGAGACGATAACAAATTAACCTTATAGCATATTTTTTAAATGTAGGAGGAAACTGTAGGTCAGCCACACAAGCAAATGCAGATTTTGCCCATAGTTGGATTTAAACACCTGCCCCCAGTGCTACAGGACAACAGCGCTATCCACCAAGCCACTTTGTAGCTCTTACATGACATTTCTTTCCAAAAACCTTAGCTGTCTCCTTAAGGCCAACTTCACATCTCTGTTCTTCAGGCTATAAATTAATGGATTCAACATTGGCACTGCCACCATGTTGAAGAGAGAAAGGAGTTTTTTGTACTCTAATTCATTTGAATTTGGACTCAGGTATTGACTGACAAGAGTTGTGTAGAGAAGAACGATGACTGTGAGGTGTGAAGAGCATGTGTAGAAGGCCTTACGTCTCCCACTACTGGTCTGGATCTTCAATATTGAGTTGATAATAAATACATAAGACACAGTGGTTAGAAGCAGAGGAATAATGGTCAAGACGAAGACTCCTTCGATTATTGTAAACATTTCAAAAGTAGGGTTCACCTTGCAGGAAAGTTTCTTGAGGGGCACAAGATCACAAAAAAAGTGATCAATCACATTAGACTTGTAGCAGGAAAAACTAGTTACCAGAATAGCGTAAGGACTGACTTCTATGAAGCTTACCACCCAACATGCAATGGCCAACCAAGAACAAAGTCTCCAGTTCATGATCGTAGTATATCTCAGAGGGTTACAGACAGCCACATACCGATCATAGCTCATAGCTGTAAGTATCAGAAGCTCATCACTGATGAACCAGCCCAGGAAATAAACCTGTGATAAGCAGCTCACATATGAAATGACTCTATCCCCGGTTATATATATCAGAAGTTCCTTATGAAGTGAAGCGGTTGTAGAAGACAAATCCACTATGGACAGATTCCCCAGGAAAAAGTACATGGGAGTGTGGAGTTGATGATCCAGATAGATTATTGTTAGAATGGTCATGTTCCCACCAAGTGTAATCATATATATCAGAAGGACGAGAAGAAAAATTGGAAGCTGTAGCTCAGGGACATCTGAGATTCCTTTGATGATGAAATATGTCACCATTGTCCAATTTTTTTGCTCCATGTTATGTTTTTGAGCATGGTATTTCTTCTTTGAAGTCCCCTATGTTTTAGAAATATAGAAAGCATAAGCACAGATTTATATAACCAGCAAAGTGTTTTTTTGGGAATACTACATTAATGTAGGATATCCTTGGGATAGGCCATCAGCATTATATTGGTGGGGGTCTGATTTTCATCACCCATGCCCATCAGCTTATTGAATAGCAGGCACAACTCTGTAGTTTTGGTAGTAGTTGTGACAGTATCGCAGCTTAATGCATCTCAGTCCCATTTAAGTGAATGGGAAGCACCATAGCCCCTTTAACCACTTCCAGTCTGCCCATTGACTATAAATGTCCTGGTAGTGGATCTCTATCTCTGAATGGACGTTTTAAAACGTCCTTGAGCTTTGCCCCCTGTGTGCAGCACCTGTACATAGAAGCTCCATGACTCAGCAGCCTCCTGACAGCCAAGAACATGGAGCTTTAACCTGAGACCTTTTTTCCTGGCCTCCAGGCTTTTGATCACTCTGACAAGCTGTCAAAGCCATCACAAATGCTTGTACTATCTCCCTCTCATTACTGCCGGTCACAGAGCAGTTTACAACCACATATGGGGT
This sequence comes from Rhinella marina, assembly GCA_900303285.1. Classification (NCBI taxonomy): domain Eukaryota; kingdom Metazoa; phylum Chordata; class Amphibia; order Anura; family Bufonidae; genus Rhinella; species Rhinella marina. The sequence goes on from ONZH01031303.1 coordinate 67,566, forward strand.
GTTTCTGCAAACTTCAGAATCAGGAAAATAAATATTCAGGTTTGATTTGCGGTTTACCCTTGCTATCTTATAGGAAAAATGAATTAAAAATTGAAAATCTGCAAAAAAAAAAATTATTTTTAAATTTCACCTTCCTTCTGTTTTAATTCTTGTGGGAAATCTAAAGGATTAACAAACTTTGTAAAAATCAGTTTGGATTACATTGGGGGCTGTAGTTTCTAAAATATGTTCATTTATGGGAGGTTTCTATTATTTAAGCCCCTCAAAGTCACTTTAGAACTGCAAAGGTCCTTTAAAATTAACTATTGGAAATTTTCATGAAAATCTTAAAAATTACATCTAAAATTCGAAGCCTTCTAGCGTCCTCAAAAAATAAAATTACATTTCCAAAATTATGCCAGCATAAAGTGGACATATGGTGAATGTTCATTAATAACAATTTTATTAGATAACCCTATGCAACTTAAAAGCAGAGAAATTAATATTTAAAAAAGTGATTTTTTTCAAAAATTTTCTGTAAATTTTGGATTTTTATAAATAAAGGTAAAATATATTGACTCAAATTTACCATTAACACAAAGTACAATGTGTCACAAGAAAACAATCTATGAATGGCTTGGATAAGTAAAAGCGTTCCAAAGTTATTACCACATGAAGTGACACATGTCAGATTGCAAAATTAGGCCTGGTCAGGAAGGGGGTAAATGGCCCGGATGGGAAGTGGTTAATCACCTGATTGGTGAGGGTGCCTAGACAGGCAATCAATTTAGTTTCGGAAAACACCTTTTAGACTTCTCCAAAAGATGATCACTTTGAGAATGCCACTTTTCCCCCATTTTTTGTGATAGATTTTAAGTTTTATAATATCCTATATATACTAGTACTAACCACTATTGAACACTACTCTTCAATGCCATTTTGGGTGCTTGTCATACAAAGGTGTCACTGTGTTTATTTTTATATACTAAAGCTGGCCATACCCATTAGACTTCGTCCGAACCCCCAATGTACCATCCAGCTTTCTCATGTGTTTTGGCACGTCCTGAATCTCCCCTGATGGCAGATGTTGGGGAGATAAAGGACTTGGATTTCTTCTGGCTTCCCTCTCTTCACTCAGAACACATGCACATCCTATAACTAAGATTCATGTAAACCCTGAGCAATTATCCTATTCTCATATTGAATATACATGAATTTGTTCTTCAGCCTGATGGAAATTTTCACTTCTAGGCCTACCTTTTGATCTTATTTGATCTTCAGCAGTCAAATATAAACCATATCATATGATGTCTGTAATCTGTAAAATCCACTACATGTTCATTTCAGGTTTTTCATGCTTCACTGATTTTCTGTGACCTGATTATAAAAGATGTCCTTACTTTATATAACTGGAGATGTTTTCATTGCAGGTACATGAGATCTCAGAGGGAGCTCACCAATTAAATTTAATTAATCTCAGCCAACTGCTATCTAATTAGAAGATGGGTTATATTGTTACATTGTTGATACTTTTGAAATAAAGACATAGGTCCATCGAGTTCAACCAAGGGATAGGTCAGGGGTCAGCAACCTTCGGCACTCCAGTTGTGGGGAAACTACTGGGAGTCATAGTTTTACCACAGCTGGAGTGCCGGAGGTTGCTGATCCTTGGGATAGGTGGCGATGTGAATTTTAGGGGAGTGAGACCCAAACTTCTACACATTTTTGTACATATTAATATTATTCATTTTTAGAATTCATCTAAGCATTTTTTTAAAAACTACCCACTGTTCCTGCTGTGACCATGTTTCTGAGGTAGACCATTCCACAGATTTACTGTACAGTTCTTACAGTAAAGAAGCCTTGATGTCTCTAGAGACTGAACTTTTTTTTCTCCAGTCACAGGCAGTGCCCCTTTGTCTTTTGAGGGGATTTTACATGGAACAGCTTTTAACCATATTTTTTTGTACGGCCCATTTATATATTTGTATAGTTTAATCATGTCACCACTCAGACGTCTCTTCTCAAGACTAAATACATTTAATTCTTTAATCTTTCCAAATAAATAAGTCACTCCAGGCCCCTTCCCAGTTTAGTTGCTGTACTTTGCACTTTTCCAGCTCCAGGGCATTCTTTCTGTGGACTGGTGCCCAGAACTAAATTGCATATTACATGACAATATCCTGGTAGTCTTTGAGGCAGCTGACTGACATTGTGCTGTTATTTAATATATGATCTACAAGTACACCCAAATCTGTCTCTACGAAAGACTTCCCAGTGTAACTCACTTAGCACTCTGCTTAGACTGCTACTAGCCAGATGCATAACTTTACATTTATCCACATTCTGAATAGGAATCATTGACCACAACTCTCTGGACATGGTCCTTCAGCCAGTTTTCAATATAGATCACAGAAAGAGATAATAGTGCACAAAAATAGATGCAAACATATATACGGTATAAACTAAGACCTCATTCTGATATGATAAAATCTGAGACTTTTAGCCAATATATTTTGATCAAAACACATCTGTGCCCACCTACCCAGCGTCACGGTGGTCTCAGGTCAGGCAGGTCCTACGCTAAACCTAATGATGCCGTTGGGCATCTATATCTAGGAGCGTGGTGGACGCCGCACATATAGGCGTGTTGCTCCTAGTAACCTCTACGTGCATACAGCAACCAATGAGAGGAGAAGCAAACACACCTATATGTACCTATATGTACGGTTTAGCGTAGGACCTGCCTGACCTGAGACCACCGTGACGCTGGGTAGGTTGGGCACAGATGTGTTTTGATCAAAATATATTGGCTAAGAGTCTCAGATTTTATCATATCAGAATGAGGTCTTAGTTTATACCGTATATATTGTTTGCATCTATTTTTTGTGCACTATTATCTCTTTCTGTGATTTATTTTGATTTATATAGCCACTGACATCCGCAATCATTACTATCACATCATGCAGGATGTTTTTTATCTTTTTGTCTCTGTTAGTTTGCTCAGTTTTCAATATAGACCTTATTTTACCTATAAAACGGGACAGTATCAAATACCTTTGCAAAATCCAGAAACACTACATCCACAAGCCGCCCCTCTGTCCAGGCTTCTACTCACCTCACTACATCCACAGCCGCCTCTCTGTCCAGGCTTCTACTCACCTCACTACATCCACAGCCGCCTCTCTGTCCAGGCTTTTACTCACCTCCTCATAAAAATAAATCAGGTTAGTCTGACAACTTCTGTCCTCAGTAAACCCTTCTAATGCTTCTGTATTTAGTCCTTAAATATCCTTAAAACATTTTTCCCACCACAAAAGAATGTGACTTCAACCTGCACTTAAACCCTAAAGGATAGAGCTATTTGGACCTTGAGGGCAAAACGTTTTTTAATTTTTTTCATCGCGGCAGTCACAGAGTCATAATTTTTCAATCAAAATTTTGTGGTACAGAGTTGTATTTTGAAATTGAACCATTTAGATACATACAATATTTGAAGGTCTTTTATTCTTTTTTTTTGGGGGGGGGGGATAGGTAAAAATAGCAATTTTCCAATTTTGTTTTAATTTATTTTACTATTTGTGCTATTTATATATATTTCTTAACATTTTATTACATTTTATTACACGTTTTCTTTCTTTTTCTTACTTTTATAAGTCCTCCTAGGAGACTTCACCATCCAATCTCTTGCAGTGTATATTACCTGTCAGTGTAAAACTGACAGGCAGCCTATTAAGTCCTGATTCTGTGTTCATGTCACAGGGGTGCCATTGGGCAATGACAAAGGGGACCCCTACCTCTTGTTAACACCTTATATACTATTGTTAATTACTGCAGCATCTTAGGGGTTAAAGGGGTTGTCTGAACATGTAGTCGACAACCACTGGGGTCCTGCCCAGTCCTCCTGATCATAAAAAATCCTCACTCATTTTTTCGTGGTCTCGCTACTGCTCCATACCCAGCTTCTTCTGGTCTCTGCACTATTCGACCAGTGTGCCAGAAATTACTCCACTAGCTCGAGGCCTTTGAGACAATAATGTTTCTCAAAGTTCCAAGCAGAAGATATCCCCGTTTGGAGGTGACTTCGGAGCCAATCACTTGTCACTATGGGTCTATTTGTTATAGAATGTATCACAATTAATCTAATCGATCTTATTGATGATAAATCGTACTAATAAACGTTGATAACACAGATTATGATACAATGAATATGTGCACATGTTCTTTATATATGGAGAGTAGTCCCTCAAAATCAGGTCCTCTGGTAGGTCCAGGGAAGTCCTGTCCCACACATAAAACCTTATCAGAATGTTAGGAGGGTATGGGCTTATCACTTGTGTCTGAAAGTCACACACTTGCAGTAATACAAAGGTCTTTGTATCTTTTTATATAGCATCCTTTAAAGTTGTTGTTTTTTTTTCAAAAAATAGCTATGTACCCACAAAGAGGAGGAAACATAGTTTTCAGTCATATGGCTCAAAGGAATCCAAAATGTTAAGTTATGAGGATACAACTGAATAGCTTGGTAGTGTCACGGTTGCGACTTGGCCATGCAGCGGTTGAGTACCGTTAAAACCGTATGGGCCACAACAGGCTCTAGTTAAACTAATGAGACCGCACTGTTCAATGAATCTGTATTTTTAATGGCTGCATTGTATTGGAAGGCCATGTGGCCATTAACCATACTGACCAACTGAACAGTGCAGTCTCATTGGTTTAATTAGAGTCCACTGTGACCCATACAGTCGCAGCATTACTAAGCTAAGGAGCTACTCGAGCTAAGGAAAGGATAGACACTTCTGTAAAAAAATTAGACAAATTGACACTTGGAGGCAGTCTATAAAGTTAATTCAATACTTTTTTATTCTTAATTAGGATTCAAGATAAGATAGTAAAAATCAAGAGAAATTGTAGTGGAAGTTACAAATGGTACTTCCTGTACTAAAATGAATATACTGTGTTATCAATGTAGCAGGTTCATTCTGACTCATAAGGGTACTAGTAAATTGTGGGCCCAGGTTCTGACACAATAATGGACCTGAACTGTTTACCTTATTTGAATTAAATTAACATAATTGACAACACAGACAACATAGTGATAATACACTCAACGGCAAAAAATAAGGCATCCATATAGAAATATTGGATTGCTGCAAAACTCAGCATGCAGTTATGTCTCAGGCAGATATGTAAAATATTACAGATGTAATCTGATTAATCTTACCAAAAGAGGATCTAAAAGTGCTTCACCTGCTGCCTTATAAAAGCCTCTCAGAGGCTACTTTTGGGTAGTCTACCTCTTGGTGATTGTTGACTGTTAGACATACCTCCAAGATGCAGTCAAAGATATTTTGCCCAGTTGACAAGCTTTGAGAGGGGGGTGCATCATTGGACTGATAGCAGCAAGATAGTAGTTTTTGATGACTTCCTTCCATCTAAGCTGTTCTGAGTGTGAAAAAATTAAGTAGTTGATGAACAAATTATGCTAAGTTGTATTTCATTATCAAATCCACTTTATGCTTAATAAATATTGCAAAACCTGATATATATACACATAGAATTTTCCAGATAGCTGAGTAATGTGTGTACGTGTCATTAGCCGCCGCATTGTCATTCTTTTGATTAGTTGTTTAATGTATACTTGTATGATTGTGATTGGATATATTAAAATTGATGGCTAAAGGGGGGGGTGGCTAAATCAATTGGCTCTCTGGGCATAGCTCGGAAGAGAACTGACATGACCAGCAAGCAGTCTGGATGTGGGATTCTTAGGCCGGCCGCTTCCCCTCATCCCTGGCACCTGGGGGAAACGTATTAACATAATTTGAATTCCACAGACAACAGAGTGAAGTCTTCTAATTTGGACTTGTCCTAAATTGCAGTGACATAATTGCTGTTAGAAGGTGTTAGAAGCAGTATGTGAGGGCACACACACAGCAAACAGGCTTCAGATGGGCCAGAAACACCACCAGTAGAGAGGATCATTTGATCCACCAAAAAGCGCAAGCAGCTCCCATTGTTTGGTTTTCCACCCTCCAGACACCGGTGGCACCTTCATTACACAACTCTATCTCTGGACCATATGCAGGTTCTTAGCAGAAGAAACTTTGGTGTCATGGCAAACTTTAAGTGTTGTGTCATTGACAGTCAGCAACTTTTAGCTTTATTTGAAGTGGTGTCCATGAACAAGAAACCTGGACGGAAACAGACTGGAACTGTATTGTCAAATCCAGGTTCTGTTTGGGATCCAATGATGGTCGAGTTTAAGTGAGGAGGTCTTAAGGTTAGGGCTTTAATCCTGCCTTTGCTTTCAAGTGGCACACTGCCCAACTGCTGGTGTAATGATCTGGGGAACCATTGCATACGACAGTCGGTCACCACTAGTAGTCATAGGACTGACAAAAACAGCTCACCGATATGTGCAGGACATCCTGCAGCCACATGTGTCCTCTCATGGCAGGACTTTCAACTGCTTTTAGCTGGATAATGTTTCCCTACACACAGCAAGACATTCCAAGGAATGTCTCTGCCAGAAGGCAACTCTTCTCTGACCTGCTTGGTTGCCAGGTTTATCGCCAATCCAGCATTTATGGGACCAGGTGGGACACCAGCTTTGGCAACCTACGAGTGTACAGGATCAACAGGTGCAACATCTGTGGGCAAACTTGCCACATGATACCATACAGAACCTGTATGCCTCCATGCCTAACCATATCTCTTCTTGTATCCAGGATAGAGGTAGCCCAACAGGGTCCTAAAGCCTCATTACACATCCTTTTGCTCTAATATTGTAATCACTTACATACAGTATGTCCTCATTGCATTCACACAAAGAAAGCCTCATTTCATTCAAACTCCTTCTTGATGGACTACTTTATTTCAGTGACTGTACAAGCCATTAAGAGATAATGTTTACTGACATATTCGGTGTGAAATTGAGGATATCCAAAAGTTCTTATGTCAATATCCTAGAACATTTAAGTAATCTTAATTTTCGTATCATTGCCGACTTAACATCTTTATTTTTTAAGCTGTAGATAAGGGGATTTAAGACCTGGCGATAGCGGCTGTGTTAAAGAGGGAGAAGAACTTGTTTGATTTCGAAGTATCTAATGACGTAGGCCTCAAGTACTGGAAGAAGAGGGTTGAGTAAAGAAGTATGACTACTGTGAGGTGTGAGGAGCAGGTGTAGAAGGCTTTACGTCTTCCAGTGCTGGAATTGATCTTCAGTATGGTGGCAATGATGAAGATGTAAGATATGAACTTTAGAAGAAAGGGGCGTGAATGTTATGAGAAGAAGACCTTCTGTCAAGCTTAAGATCTCCAATGTTGATGTGTCACTGCAAGACAGTATCATGAGAGGCCACAAGATCACAGAAAAAGTGATTTATCACATTTGATTTGTAACAAGTAAAGCCCAAAAGCAAGATATGTAGGTATCACTTCTAGAATGCCCCAAGAGCCAACAACAAATGCAAGTAACAATGCAGAGTCTGTAGTTCATGACCATTGTGATATTTCAAAGGATTGCAGATGGCAACATAGCGATCGTAGCTCATAGCAGTCAGAAACAGGAGCTCATCACATATCAGAAATCCAAAAAAAGTACATCTCACAAATACAACAGCGTATGAGATGGTGGTTGTCCCGTTATAAAGGTGACAAGGATATTGTGAAGAGTGACAGTGGTGGAGAATGTATCCAAAACAGACAAGTGGCCAAGAAGAAGTACATAGGAGTGTGAAGCTTATGATCCAGGCAGACCAGAAGAAGTATTGATCATGTTACCGCCAAGCGTTAGGAGATATATAAGAGAACTAAGATGAAGATGTAGTCTGCAGCTCTGGAGCATCTGAAATTCCTTTAAATGATGAAGTATTCCACAATGGTGTGATTTTTGAGTATCATTTATTTGTCTTACCTGTTGGTAAAATCTGAAATAATATATTAAAATTTAAGCTAAATGACCGATTTGTCAAAAAAGTACCTAAACATGTGATGCAAAAATGCTGAGAGATATGATATAGCAAAATCATCTTTGAAAATAGAAAAGTGAATGATTGCTTCACCTTATAAAGACAGCTGAAGAGTTTGGCAATAGCTTGCATTATGATGATCAAAAACAGAATAATGGCTGTTATATGTACCACAACTCATCAATAGTCCACTCCAACACTCAAGATTGGGCAATGGGGCTTTGATTGCTTCATAGGGAAGCTCTGTGATACAAATGGTAGACAGACAATGTATGCGCAATGACTCAGGCTCCATTGATAGAGTTCAGGGTTGTCTGCAATATTACCTGGACAACCATTAAAGCCCACTCCACAGGATAGGTTATAATTGCTGGGATCCTGACCACTGGGACCCCGCTGATTACAAGAACAGGGGTACCAAGTTACAATATTAATTGGTTCCAGGACGACCATTGTATGTTGAAACCATTGTAAGTTAAATAATTGGTTCCAAAACCCCAAATTGTCATCCAAGATAACAGAAAATGAAGATTTAAGAAAAATAAGCAGATAACTAAGACAGATAAAACAATTCCTTACATATAACATCAGGAATAGCTGATAACTATAACTAATACAGATATGTACCAGAGAAGTGACCTTGATTGGTTGGAATCTGAGTCTGACACATTGTATGTGAGTCTGGTTTCAACATACGATGTGTCAGAAAAGACCACTGTATGCTGAAAATATTGTATCCTGAGGTCATTGTATCTTGAGGAATCACTGTAATAAATGATTTCATACATATTTATGTAATTTATATAATTTATTTATAACAAATTATATAACCCTTGCTTAAAGAAAAGTATAAGAAGAAAAATATATTTTAAAACAAATTTTGTGGCCAGATCGTCTTGAACATAAAAGAAAAACCTTAAAGGGGCTGTCACAGCCTGACAGCCCCCATCAAAAAGTTTATGAGCAAAAACAACATCTTTAAAACATGTATAACCTTCAACAGTGTCTTGTACATGAACGGCAGAAGTGCACGGATTAAAACGGGCGGCTCTTTAGTGCAGCGGCCATAGCCACTGGGTTTCTGCTGTTTTGAACAGCAGACACCCCTAGGCTAATGTCCTGTCATGGTGATAACACCAATTGCAGACATTTAATCCTCAGAATCTGTGGGCAAATGTGACCACGGCATCTGAAAGTGCAAAAACAGGGAGCTGTCTGCTCTCCAGGCTGGAATCCTTCCCTTGGTTGAGATTAGAGAAGTTGTTCCTTACTAGTCATACATCTGAGCCTGCACAAGCTTTAAGGCCAATTACTGGTATATTCCAATGGCAAGTAACGCATTAGAATATGCTAAATCTCCTATTCAGTGAAGGATTGAATTCCATTACTGCACATAAATAGCAATCTAATGATTGTGTGTTGTTAGCCTGAGAAAATAAAAAAAAGGAAATATAAAAAAAAAAGATAAAAAAATATTAAAATTCAAATCTTTCCCCAAAATATAAATAAATTAAAAAAATAAGGGTTATAGGAATGAAAAATCTGAAAAGAAACTTACTATTAAAATATAAAAATATTTATCCCATACGATGAATGGCATGGAAAAAACATATAAATGGACAGTTTTTTTTTTCGTTGCTTCACTTCCCTCCAAAAAATTGAATAAAAAGTTTTCAAAAAGTGATTCACACTGCAAAATGGTATCAATAAAAATTACAGAACATCTCATAAAAATGAGCCCTCACACAGCTCTATGATGTTATGGATGTTATGGATGTTAGAATATGGAGATAAAAAGATAGAATTTATTTTGTCAAAACTTTTTTTTTCATTATTAAAACACGAGAAAAACTACTGTATTTTTCGCCCTATAAGATGCATTGGCCCATAAGACGCACCTAGGTTTTAGAGGAGGACAATAGACCTCAGGTCAGACCACCAATCAGACCCCCCAATGTTAACCAGACCTCAATTGACAGCCCCAATGAGACCCCCAATGTTAATAAAACCCCAATAACACTTCAGATTAAGACCTCAAATCAGACCTCAGATAAGAGCCCCATGCCTCTCATCAGCCCCATATGCCTCTCCTCAGCCCGCATTTCCTAATATCAGCCCCCACATGCTTCTTATTAGCCCCCGTATGCCTCTCATGCACAGACACAGATCGCTCTCACGCTGTGTGCAGCCACAGCACAGTCTACAGCAGAGGAACCAGGAAGCAGTGAGTACTCCATGAGTACTCCGGTACTAATGAGCATTTCCATAATGAAAGCGTTCATTAGGATTCACCCCATAAGACGCTGGGGCATTTATTCCTACTTTTTTGTGGAAAAAGGCGTCTTATGGGGCAAAAAAATATGGTATATAAAAGTGGCATTTTCATAATTGTACTGACCCAGAGAATGAAGGGCATGGGTCAGTTTTACTGCATAGGGAACGCTGAAGAAAGAAAACCCATAAAACTGTGGCAGAATTGAGCTTTTCTTTTCCAACTCCACCTCATATGTGATATCAAACGGTGCCATTAGAAAGTACAACTTATCCCGCTACCAAACGAGATCTCATGCGGCTATGTGAACGGAAAAATAAAAAAAGATATCGCTCTGTAAAAAACAGAAATGCATAAATGGAAAATGGCTTGGTCGTGAAAGGGTTAACCTGGTCCTGTTTATTCCTAAATCTAAAAACCAGCTAGAGGAACACTTCAAAGACAACACTATAGAATAAAAAAATCAGATCAAATTAGAAGTGGGGAGCCCAAGCATAGATGTGAAGAAGAGGCCAGTTTCACACAAGGACATTACAGGTATATTTTTGGTGTTGTATGAACGGCTGTTTCACCAACCTGTTGGTGATGGGAATCATCATCTGTATAATTATCTGAGGTAAGAACAGGGCAATACATAGTGTTGTCAATTGTCCTGGGACATTTCTCCAAGGACACTCAAATAGAGTTCATCTCTGGAGTCTTTCTAGAAAATATACCACTTATTAATCATTAATGCACAAATATCTGCAAAACATTTTCCTCTTATTGACATCTATAATCTTGAAATCAAAAATATATAGGATCTCTGGCATACATGGCAAATGTCAAATGTGATGTTGGGTTGGGGAGTTTGGAGCTATGCAATATCTTTCCCTAGAACCCTGTAATCACCGAAAAAATCTCAGTTGAGTAACTAGAACAGAAAGACAGCACTGACCTCAGGCTTAAAGGGGTATTCTCATCCTAGACAATGGGGGCATATCCCAGCGGTGGGACCCGCACCTATATTGAGATTGGAGGGGGGAGCGCTGCGCCTGGAGGATCCCAGGTTTCCCGGTGTCCGGCCACCACCAGGCGCAGCTCCCCCGCTGCTCCCATAGAAATGAATGGGAGAGCACCGCGCATGCACGGCCACCGCTCCTATTCATTTCTATGTAGCCGACAGAAAATAGCCGAGGCTATCTTCGACGGCCCCTTAGAAATGAATGGAGGACGGCTGCGCGTGCGCAGTGTGCCCTCCTTCGGTTTGGGGGCTCTGTTCTCAATATAGGTGCGGGTACCAGCAGTGGGACCTGTACCTATGGGACAATAGGGGCATATCCTAGCGATACGCCCCCATTGTCCAAGATGAGAATAACCTTTTAAGGACAGGGTTCAACTGAATGTTATAGTTTTGGTCTTATTTTTTTAGGTGCCCTCAATCTATAGAAAATGTTTTATAATATGCAAATGAGCCACTGGGTACAATGAGGGTGGCACTGTTGTGCCCAAAGGCTCCCGTAAGACTGACAGACCAGGCAGTGAAAACATATTCACTCCTGGTCCTAAAGTCTTGAGGGAGTAAGTTCAGAACAATGTATGCGGTACAGGGATGAAGCATATGGCGGTTATATGGTAAGGTCAGACATTGGTATAATATATAAACCAGCCCCTCCAGATTCATTGTCTTTGTTCCTCCGAGCAAATGATCAGACCACTGAAGAACGTGATTGTGAGCATCTATCAAGGAACATTACTGTGATAAGGCTTCTGAATTTTAACTTCTGGTAGAAAAGATTTCATGGATTTTTCATAAACATCTTTTTGATCAGTAAGTGAAAATGCATTGTAACATAGTCAATTCTATCCAGTCCTTAGTGAAAGAGAAATTACAGCCCTGGTTGGTCATTTCCTATTTGGCATTGGAAGGAAAGAACCTGTGTAGGGCTCCCATCTCTGTGGAAGCTGCATTGCTAACTGCATGCAAAGGAATGGACAGTGTAGCCCTTATCTCTGATCTCCTGACTTCATAAACAGTCATTATAGCTGTATTAAACTGATAAGAATATAGCTTAAAGGCGACCTGTTACCACTCCTGACATGACTGTTTTAGTAACTACTAGTCTACCCAATGTAATAACAATTCTGGAGAATCTATTCTTATCACTCTATGATACGCCATTCCTGTATTATTTCTACTAGATGTTTATGAATGAATTTCCAGCAGTCTGCAATAAGGGTACCAGTTGGGGTTTGTGGGGTCTGCCACTGGCAGCACTGATTGAATAGAATCAGACATGCCTGCCACTGGTAACACCCAACTTATTAGTAAACTTCAAGCAGGAATAATAAAGGAATGGCACAACATAGAGTCATAAGAACAGATGCTTCAGAATTTAAATTACATGGGGATAGCCAGTATTTAATAAAACCATCATGTCAGGAGAGGTCCACTTTAAGTAAGGTCCACTTTAAGTAAGTGTTTATGAGGTCAGGAGATCAGAGATAAGAGCTACAAATGAGCTGCCTGATGACAGGATTTTAACTGGCTTAAAATTGTAAGTAAAAACTAATAGAAAAAAAAGTTTTAGCTGAAAATGAGTAAAATATGCAAAAGTGCAATCATACAAAAAATGGCCCGAAGGAACACATAACCATTAAAGCACCTACTGAAATTATTTCCTGTTCTGGAGGAACCAAGCATATGTATACATTACACTGACAACCCAGTGATTTCAGTTGGAACTGTGTAATGCATCATTTGTCCTGTGGAGGCACTGCAGGGGAATTAAATACTTGATCCTAGGAAGAACCAAAAATTATAGCTGTTTGGGTTTTTAAGTAGCTTGATATAGGAAGACCATTCTACTCCTTTGTTTAGTATTTAAGAGTGTATTAGTTTTAAGTTCTGCGATTTTCTTTATAAATTTCCTTAGAGTTAATCTGTTGGTCTGCTCCTTACAGGAAGAAGCCAATGAATCAGTTCTGATCTGATCCTACTATGTACCTTCTAGGTTCAAAAAGCGCAAAGTAAGAAAGGCATGTGTACCTTGAAAATAGCTGGAAACATAAAACGATACTTGAATGGTGGGAACATGATCCTGGGTGGAGTCTTCCAGTTGTTCCAGTTTACGTACGGAAGATTTGAGAGCCAAAT
>ONZH01031304.1:0-28405 GCA_900303285.1 Rhinella marina
TCTCTAATTCCCACATGTTGCTTTACTTGTCTCCAACCTTCCTCTCCCTAGGACAGGTGGACAGAGTGATCATCGGATCTATTCCTCTCTGTCACTTTTGCTTCCAATTTGGGGCTTGTTGGTAGGGAAAATTCTGTGCAGATCCAATTCATCCATAGTGCATGGTGCTAATCTGAGTAGGACTTACCACCTTCTAATATCTATATTACCTTCACTATCATCATAATATATACAAGTGGGAAGCTACATTAGACAATTGTCTTTGTTTTCACATTTGAACTTGTTTAAAGGGGTTTTCTGGGATTTTGATACTACCCAGGAAAGGTCATCAGTAGAGATGAGCGAATCGAAGCTGACAAAGTGGAATTCGATCCGAATTTCAGGAATTATTCGATTCGCACCGAATCTGAATTTCCCTAAGATGGCAGCTGCACGTGTTAGGACATGGATCAAGGAACTGTGGGAATGAGGGATCACCCACAATGCCATGCATGCAGCCAATCAGCAGCCAGCCCTGTGATGTCACAGCCCTATAAATAGCCTCAGCCATCTTGGATTCTGCCATTCTCCAGTGAACTTAGTGCAGGGAGAGACATTAGCAGGCGCTAGGGAAAGTGGTAGAACAACTTATCAAACGTATACGGTATATTGCTCAATAGAAGTGTAGGGAAAGGATAGGGAGGAAAGTATTGAAGCAGAACAGGGTTCAATAGGGGTGTTTAGTGACAGGGTAATAGGAATAATCCTATTACACCTTGGTGCAGTGATTGGGGTTAAAAATTGCCATAATACAGCTGCTCATTTCAGGTTTGCAATAGATCATACCTCCGTAATTCCGATTATTGGGGTCTTATTAACCCTTGTTCACTATAGTTACATTTAGTAAAGCCTTTTTTTGCTGTTTTAGTGTTGGAAAACAGAAAGGGCTTATTAGCTGTTGTGTGGTGAAGTGGGAAAATGACAGCCCTTTGTAGCGTGTATTAGTGGCAAATAAAAGTTTTATTTGAGAACAGCGCCAAAGTTATTTCTTGTCAAACCTTCTGTCATTTATTAGTGGTAGCAAAAGACTTATTTGCCATCGTGTGGTGTAGTGGCAAAATTATAGCCCTTTGTAGCGTGTATTCGTGGCAAAAAAAAAAGTTTATTTTATGTACAGCGCCGAAGTTAAATCTGGTCAAACCTTCTTTCGTTTATTAGTGATGGCAAAAGACTTATTAACCGTTGTGTGGTGTAGTGGGAAAATTACAGCCCTTTGTAGCGTATTTTAATTTCCTACTTATTTATTTGATCTAACAGTATATCAGACAGAGAAGTTACAGGCCCTGTACAGGGGAGTGGCAGAGGCTTAAATGTTTCTGGCACAGGCACAGGTCACAGCAGAGTAAGGGGGTGTGACAGCAGGGGTCACTTTGAGAGGCCTGAGGTCCTGGTGTCATCTAGCAGTCGGGTCTTGACCAGCAACCCAGCGGTTCTTGAACAGTTGAACTCGGTCTTCGACTTCGTCCCAAATGACATCAGACACCCCCAGCCAAGAGTCGGTGGGTTCGTCAGACACAACCCTTAGTTGGCATGGCCCGGGAGCAGGCCTGTGCCCTCACCTGTCCTTAACCTGCCTATGTCCTTTTCTGTCCCTTAGCCAGAAAAGTACTGTATGCTGTGGGCTCAGCTCCACTATACAGCGAGTATGAGGACAGTCAGCAGCTACTGATGTGGAGGAGATATCCACAGCTTCCTCCGTTAGGCGGGCAAGTAGTGATGAGTGGCGTGGGAGCTGGGGTTGCGAGCAGTTAGGCTCCTGACCCAGAGACCGTTGAGGAGGACATCAGTGACATGCAGGCAGTACTCGATGATGATGATGTAGCTGATCGCACTTGGGAGCTGGGTGAATTAGGGGCTTCATCATCATCAGGAGAAGAGGATGGCAGCTTGCCCGTGAGGCAGTGGCGGAGCCGGCAAGTCGCTAGCGTGGCTGGGAGTTAGCAGGGTGGCAGCAGTCGGAGGTCAGGAGCCAAAGGTGCCCGGGGTAGACCACCTGCTTCACAGGAGCCTACCGAGCCTGAAAGTAGTGGTTCAGGGGTTCACGGAGGCAGCGGCGGTAGCAGCCAGTCAGTGCAGAGTATTGGGGGTAAAATCAGGTACTAGGCGGTGTGGCAGTTTTTCTTTAAGCCGCCGGGTGAGGTCAATCTAGCTTTTGTAGAATCTGTGGGCAGAAGGTGAAGCGTGGCCAGGGTGCCAATGTTGGCACCACGGCCCTGCGTCAACATATGCAGCGTCACCATAAAGTGGCCTGGGAGAACCGTGGCTCCAATGTGGTGGTCCAGCCTGCCGCAGCATCACCCAGTGGCACACACCCGATTTCAGGTAGTCAAGGCACCACCTCCTCAGCCGAAGGGAGCTGTCTGTCCTTCCCATCATCTGATGCTCCTGCTCCTACTCCTCGTCAGTCATTCCGTCAGCAATCGATCAGCAAAGTGATTGCCAAGAGACAGCAGTATGCGTTTACACATCCAACGACGCAGAAGCTTAACATGCTCCTGGCCAAGTTGCTGGTACTACAGTTCCTCCCTTTCCAAATGGTGGACTCTGAACCTTTCATAGAACTGATGGCTTGTGCTGAGCCGAGGTGGAGAGTTCCAAGCAGTCATTTCTTTGCTAAACAGGCAGTACCAGCCCTGCACAAATATGTAGAACAGAAGGTGGGCCAGTCCTTGAGCCTGTTGGTGTCTGCCAAAGTTCACGGCAGCACCGACATGTGGAGCTCTAATTACGGTCAGGAACAGTATATGTCCTTTACGCCCACTGGGTAAATGTGGTTCCTGCACAGCCAAACCAGCAACTTGGCCAGGCTACGCCGCTTCCGCCTCCACGTTCTCATGCCGTTGGTCCTGCAACAATGTCTGCCTTCTCATCCTTCACGTGTCCTCAGCCTCCACTGCAGGGACAATTCACAGTGTCCCACCAGCATACCACATGTGCAGGGTAAGGCGGTTTCACGCAGTTCTACACCTCGTTTGCCTGGGCAAATGGAGTCACACAGGAACTGCTCCACGTCATTCATCAAGAAATTCAATCCTGGCTTACCCTGCGACAACTCAAAATCGGAAGAATGGTGACCGACAACGAGAACATGATGTCAGCGCACGTGTTCAATCTAGTTGTCAAGCCGTTCCTAAGGTCTTCTACCCATCTTCAAGACATCCTAAATATGGCCAGTGCACTTCAGCCACTCGTACACCACCAAGCACACCCTCCTTGAGCTACAGCATCAGAACGGCATCCCCCAACATAGGATGATATGCAACATTTCCACCCTTCCATATCTTGGACCGACTGTACGAACAGAGAAAGGCCATAAACGATTTCTTGATGATCCAAGCGGACAGATGTACTCCCCTGTGTAACTTCGATGTCAGCCAGTGGCAGCTCATACGTGACACCTGCCGTTTGCTCGTGCCCTTTGAGGAGGCCATTTTAGTTGGCCAGTCTCCAGGACTACGGGATGAACAACGTCATTCCACTCAATTCATATCCTGGAAAAGATGCTGTTAAATCTGTCTGGTCAGGGGACAGGAGATGTGGGGACTACATATCACGGCCACATGAGCCCTGTGGGGCTGAACTGGAAGACGTGGAAGAGGAGGAGGACAATGGAGCACAAAGTGCCTAGAGAAATGGAGAGAGAGTGGTTTTTCTACCCAGGTGACAGGAGAGGAGGAGCAGCCAAAGGAGCTACAGGGCGATGAGGAAGAGGAGGCAGAGGACCCAGACACACCGTGGCAGTATGCAGTGGAGATGGAGGCAGGGAGTCCTTCCGGGCAAATGGCCTGATGCATGCTCACTTGCTTGCGTAATGACAGCCGTATTGTCAGGGGATGACTACTGGCTCTCCACCATGTTAGACTCTCGCTACCGGTCCAAAATGGGGAGGGGGGGCTGTTTTACACCTGCCGAGAGGGAGGACAAACTTAACTACTATAGAGACATCCTATGTAGTCAGTTGGCCGCTGCCTATCTGTGCCATCGTCCATCCTCTCGTAAGTCGTTCCACTACCATGGCTGCTGGGGGGGGGGGTGGCAGGAGCAGTATCAGCTCCATCAGCAGCAGCCTGAGTCTACAGTCACTGATGAGCAGCTTTTTTCACCCGCATAGTGAAAAAACTATTCACCAACAGCATCAGCTAGACCTGGAGGAGGAACTGAACCAGCAGGTGGTGGCATACTTGGACAGCACCCTGCCACCCATTATTGAAGATCCGCTGGACTACTGGGCGGCCAAACTAGATTTGTGGACGCAACTGGCCGAGTTTGCTCTGGAAAAGCTGTCCTGCCCGGCCAGTAGTGTGGCATCAGAGCAGGGTGTTTAGTGCGGCGGGGGCCATAGTTACCCCAAGGAGAACTCGCCTGTCCACCCAAAATGTGGAGAGACTGACCTTTGTCAAGATGAATCAGGCATGGATCAGCCAGAATTTCCACCCACCGAAGCCTGATGCATCAGATTAGATCATTCATGCTGCCTTGACTAGAGACCGGTTTCTTCTGGCTACCTGCCTCAACAACTATTCTGATGCTGCCACCTGCCTGATGCCACACATCTGATGCCAAGTGCTCCTTCTTACACCCACCATCGTCACCGGGTAGTGTTATTGCCACCCACCTGTCTGCACACTGTTGTCGTACCACTCTGTAGTCTGCTGATGCTACTGGTGCTGTCTACACACTGTCGTTGTACCACTCTGTAGTCTGCTGATGCTGCTGGAGCTGCCTCCACAATGGCGTCACGCCACTCTGTGGTCTCCTGATGCTACTGCTGCTGCCTCAACAATGTCGTTGTAACACTCTGTAGTCTGCTGGTGCTGCCTCCACAATGTTGTCTGCTGATGCTGCCTGCACACTGTCGTCGTACCACTCTGTAGTCTGCTGAAGCTGCTGCCTCAACAATGGCATCGCGCCACTCTGTGGTCTCCTGATGCTACTGCTGCTGCCTCCACAATGTCGTCGCACCACTCTGTGGTCTCCTGATGCTACTGCTGCTGCCTCCACAATGTTGTTGCGCCACTGTGTGGTCTCCTGATGCTACTGCTTCTGCCTTTACAATGTCGTTGTGCCACGCTGTAGTCTGCTGCTGGTACTGCCTGCACACTGTAGTTGTACCACTCTGTAGTCTGCTGCTGCTGGTGCTGCCTGCACACTGTCGTTGTACCACTCTGTAGTCTGCTGATGCTGCTGGTGCTGCCTCCACAATGTCGTCGCACCACTCTGTGGTCTCCTGATGCTACTGCTGCTGCCTTCACAATGTCGTTGTACCACTCTGTAGTCTGCTGCTGCTGGTGCTGCTTGCACATTGTCATCATACCACTCTGTAGTCTGCTAATGCTGCTGGTGCTGCCTGCACACTGTTGTCGTACCGCTCTTTAGTCTGCTGATACTGCTGGTGCTGCCTCCACAATGGCGTTGCGCCACTCTGTGGTCTCCTGATGCTACTGCTGCTGCCTCCACAATGTCATAGCACCACTCTGTGGTCTCCTGATGCTACTGCTGCTGCCTCAACAATGTCATTGTGCCACTCTGTGGTCTCTTGATGCGATTCACCACAAATTTATTCGGATTAAATAGTTTTGCAAAATTCGGCAAACCGACCGAATCACATTTTTCAAAAATTTGCTCATCTCTAGTCATCAGTATCTGATTGGTGAGGGTCCAACACCTGGTACTCCCACCGATCAGCTGTTTGAGAAGGTAGCGACGCTACTGTGAGTGACGAGGCCTTCTCCCTGCTCACCAAGCACAGTGCTGTACATAGTATTGCGGCTGTGCTTGGTATTGCGTTCAGCCCTATACCATGTACTGCACTGTGCTTGGCAAGCTGTGAGAAGGCCGCAGCACTTACTGGTGTGAGACTGTTCTCAAACAGCTGATCAGTGCGGGTCCCGAGTCTCAGACCCCCACGATTAGATACTGATGACCTGAGGATATGTTATCAGTATCAAAATCACAGAAAATCCCCTTTAACCTGTATTTATAACTCGAGACCTCGAATCTATGTTACAAGAACAGATGTGGATCAAGGCATGTCCCCATCAGTATCAACTAAGTTTTATTTTTTTTTTTTTAGGGAAGAAATTCTTTTATGTCCAAAAGGGATGTTATATCATTCCTTATTCAAGAAAAGATGCACTTTATTGCAACATTGGTATTAGAATCTATAAAGAATAGGTGAAGAGTTCACATTTGCAATTATCTATGTGGATAAAATATTGCAAGAAGTTAAAAGAGGAAATTATTTCTATACTATTTTTTTAGGAGTATGCCACATCCTGCAATGAGGTATTGTCTTTCAGTGATAGTAACACGTGACAATGCAAACTACAACACGCAGTTGCATTTTGTGGTGACAGATTTTCTTTAGTATTCAATTATTATTTGACCCTTCTCCTATTACAAAAAAAAAAAAACTTCTGAGAAATTCCTACACAGTAGGCCTTTTAAGGATCCAGCTGGTTTACTACCAAGACTTTACCATTAAGGAGATTGTAATGGTCTGAATAGGACCGTTTTGCAGAGATTGCTGTGACATACAGAAGACTATGGTCTCTGTATCCATGTATGGTATATAATATACAGTACATTTGTATTACTGTTATCAGCTGGTCTTGGGCACAGTAAATGTAATTTTTTGTTCATTTGATCCAAGTGCCATATCATAGCAAATATTCTAACACCTACTGCGAGTACCTAAATTACAGGTTGTTCTACTTTCCCTTTTAAGTAAACCTAGCCTGACATATTTCCATGCAGACTGTACAGCTTTGAAGTTGCATATGTTAGAGGCTGATGTTATTAATCATTTATGTTCACTTATTTGACCTAATTCTGGGTCTACAGCTACATAGTAATTGAACATTCTTGTTACATTTGCCCATACGTGAGAAGAAAAGTAGTTTGTCAGAAGCAAAGAGTTCTGATTAAAAACTTTATCTTCCAGTTCTGATATATAGTTTTTGATTATCCACTGGAAATTTATAGGTAACGTTGACAAAATACAGTATGTGACCTGCATATATTATTCTTTGAGCCTTCTTCCCTGTTTGCTGCATTCTATACTATGTTGTGCCGATTTGTTGGGATATTTTATGTATTAGGTTTATTTGCAGGAATTGAAATAAAATTGCATCTTCTACTGTACTTACCATTGTAAGGTAAACTGTAGTTGTGTAAGGGTTTGTTACTAAGACCGGTTGAATAAAACAATAGTGTTTTAGTCTTAAATATACTTTGCTTTATAGGAATATTGTGTGACTGGTTTGCAATAGATATTTGTTATGACAGTGTTCTGTAACCACCACTGTCCCACTAAATGGGGGTGGGTATGAGCGCCACATCTCTTAGGCTACTTTCACACTTGCGTTTGCAGGATCCGTTTGTGAGATCCATCCAGGCTCTCACAAATGGATCCGTCATGATAATACAACCGCCTGCATCCGTTCTGAATGGATTCGTTTGTACTATCTTTTACATGGCAAAGATGGATCCGTCTTGAACTCCATTGAAAGTCAATGGAGGACGGATCCGTTTTCTATTGTGTCAGACAAAACGGATCCGTCCCCATTGACTTACATTGTGAGTCATGACGGATCCGTTTGCATCAGTTTCTTCATGTGGACACCAAAACGCAGCAAGCAGCGTTTTAGTGTCCGCCTCCAAAACGGAATGGAGACTGAACTGAAGCACACTGAAGCAAAACTGATGCATTCTGAACGGATCCTTTTCCATTCAGAATGCATTAGGACAAAACTGATCAGTTCAGGACCGTTTGTGAGAGCCTGTGACGGATCTCACAAACGGATCCTGCAAACGCAAGTGTGAAAGTAGCCTTACTGGGTTGCAGGCTTCAGGGATCCAGAGCTACAAGCCCAGCACTCCTCTTCATGCCCTTCTGACACTGCCCATAGGATACGAGTGCTCTCTGGCCAAAGTGTGCACACCCTAAACTTTCCCAGCCTATGACTGGCCAACTCAGGGTAGTTAAAGACTAAATGATCCGTGCACGCTGCAATTGTAGCACTGATGTTCTTTTTAAAAAAGAGGTAGCTCAGCATTTTTCACGGTTTTTGGCAAGGGATTGTCCTCTGTGGATGCTACAGAGAGCCGTGACTATTGCTTATAACAAGGATAGATACTCCTTGCTCTTTGATAAACATAACATCAAAAAACAACTAATAAAAATACTAGAGAAAAGAATAAGGCGAACAGACACAATATACCTACTGTTGTTTTAACGTATAGTTGCCAATTTTCTGAAATAAAGAGAGCAGTAGAGAAGTTTCTGCCTGTTTTGTTTGACAATGACAGGCTTGCCTCCATCCTAAATGAAGGGTGCAGGGTGGTCTCTCGCCGTCCTCGCACTTTGGGGAACATTTTGTCACCCTCATATTTTTCCCAGACTGGTTCCAAAAATAAAATGTACGTGGTTACATCACCAGGGTTTTTATAGATATGGATCGAACCCTTGCAAAACATGTAGATATGCAATTCCTGTGCCCAAGACAAGCTGATAACAGTAATACAAATGTACTGTATATTATATACCATACATGGATACAGAGACCATAGTCTTCTGTATGTCACAGCAATCTCTGCAAAACAGTCCAATTCAGACCATTACAATCTCCTTAATGGTAAAGTCTTGGTAGGAAACCAGCTGGATCCTTAAAAGGCCTACTGTGTAGGAATTTCTCAGAAGTTTTTTTTTTTTTGTAATAGGAGAAGGGTCAAATAATAATTGAATACTAAAGAAAATCTGTAACCACAAAATGCAACTGCGTGTTGTAGTTTGCATTGTCACGGGTTACTATCACTGAAAGACAATACCTCATTGCAAGATGTGGCATACTCCTAAAAAATAGTATAGAAATAATTTCCTCCTTTAACTTCTTGCAATATTTTATCCACATAGATAATTCTTTTATCCACATATCACCTATTCTTTATAGATTCTAATACCAATGTTGCAATAAAGTGCATCTTTTCTTGAATAAGGAATGATATAACATCCCTTTTGGACATAAAATAATTTCTTCCCTAAAAAAAAAAATAAAAACTTAGTTGATACTGATGGGGACATACCTTGATCTACATCTGTTCTTGTAACATAGATTCGAGGTCTCTAGTTATAAATACAGGTTAAAGGGGGATTTCTGTGATTTTGATACTGTTGACATATCCTCAGGTCATCAGTATCTGATCGTGGGGGTCTGAGACTCGGGACTCGCACTGATCAGTTGTTTGAGAACAGTCTCACTCCAGTAAAACTTTCAGGATTTCAGGATTCTGCAGGTAAACATACCTTTAATATACATCAGTATTTGAACTGCAATTCTGAAAATGTAGTCTATGTGATTCGGTGCACTGTGTACTGTGTAATCTATCTTATGTTGGTAGTACCACCAGGAAATTTAAAACACGTATCTTAGAGCACCTCAAGTACATAGGCAACCCTACACTGTCCAATGTTTCCAATGCCGCTAAGCACTTTATTCACACACATGCAGGTTCAGTGCGTTTTTTCAGTGCTTTTGCAATAGAACAGATCAAACATCCACCTAGAGTGGGCAGTATAAGATAGCTGGTTCTGAAAAAGGAGGCTTTCTGGATTTTCTGCCTAAATACATGTCACCCATATGGTTTAAATCTGCGCAAGGAACTCATGTATTATTATGATTAATTTGTGTATTTTCAGGTCAGCCATTTCTTGCTTTTCATGCATAATATTTATTTATATGTGATTGTTACATTTTTCTATGTAATATATATATATATATATATATATATATATAAATATATATATATATAGTGAATAGCAATGTTGTTTTGATTTCATATTTATATTTGTGTGTCTGACACAGGCTGCATCTTGGTTCAAGTTTCAGGTGTACCTTGATTTGCTAGTCACCTGGTGTTATTTCTCCGCCCCCCCCCTTTTGGTTCCACCTTGGGGGAGGAGTGAGAGAGTATTTCTTGGCCAGGATGCATCCTGTTTTTTATTTAGGACTAAGGATGTGATATAATCTGAAACGCGTCAATACAGCTAAATGGAGTGTCGTATGTCCATTTGTGTATCTGGATTTTTCTAATAAAGGCTCTTGGATTTTATTCAACTGTGCTGGATCCTCTGCAATTGTTCTAAGCTGGTTTTGGTGTGATCCTGTCTGTGCACGGTGGTGCTTTGCCAAGGGTGAGCTGGAGCAGGGCCGCTTCTGCCATGAGGTGAGATGAGGATCTCGCCTCAGGCGGCAGTTTTCTTTATTTTTGAGGGGGCGACATCCACACAGCAGTTAAACTGCTGGTGGATGCCGCCCATGTTCCCTTTAAGCTGGGCATTCAGCCCGTGCCCCCCCTCCCTCCTGTAGCGCAGAGATCTGCGGGCCTGTCACTTACCTCTCAGCTCCCTGCGCTCCTCCCCTTCAGGCCAGCGCCCTCTGAATGGTGAAGCAGAGAGACTACCTGCTCCACCATTCAGCCTCCATGCAGGGATCGCGCTGCCAGTGCGTGTGGGCGGAGCCTACAGCCTGGAAATCTGCATAAGCTCCGCCCACACAGTGCTGCAGAGAGATCTATGTCTGCAGGGAAGAGAGGACTTCAGGAGTGGGATAAGGTGAGTAGGTACTGTGTTTTGTTTTGTTTTTTTGTTTTTTTTTTAACACAGAGAGGGCACAGGTGGCATGTCTACTACAAAGGGGGAACCAGAGGAGAGGGCATTAATACTAAAAAGGGGGCACAGTCGGCATTTACTATTACAAAGGGGGCACAGTGGGCATTACTACTACAAAGGAGGGCACAGAGGGCATTACTATTATAAAGGGGGCACAGTGGGCATTATTACCATAATGGGGGCACAGTGGGCATTACTACTACAAAGGGGGACACAGAGGGCATTACTATTACAAAGGGGGACAGTGGGCATTACTACTATAATGGGGGCACAGTGGATATTACTACTACAAAAGGGGCACAGAGGGCATTACTACCATAAAGGGGTACAAAGGGAATTACTACTATAAAGGAGCACAAAGTCGATTACTACTATAAAGGGGCACAAAGGGCATTGCTACTATAAAGGGGCACAGAGGGCATTGCTACTATAAAGGGACACAGAGGGCATTACTACTATAAAGGGGGCACACAGGGCATTGCTACTATAAAGCGGGCACACAGGGCTTTACTACTGTGAAGGAAGCACAATAGGCATTATTACTATGAAGAGGTCACAATGGGCATTACTACTGTGAAGGGGGCACAAAGAAGGCATAACTATTATTGTGGCACAGTGTGGGCATTACTACTGTGAAGGGGCCACAGAGGGGCACAATGAGGGTATTTCCACTGTGAAATGGGCACAGATATGTCTATCGCTCTGTGTGTGTGTGTCCCTGTGTGTTTGTCACCATCACCATGCCCACAGTGTTCCTATGTCTTGACGCAGCTGCATCCTGACGCTCTGTGAGGGCAAGAAGAAGACGGAAGAGGAGGCAGTCCCGTCAGCATGGAGTCCATAGGAGAGGCACAGGGAGGCACACTAAGGACGCAGGTAACACTACCACATGATCTACACAAGTGTTATCTGTGGTTTTACATAGGACTGCAGGTAACACTACCACATTATCAGCACTAGTGTTATCTGCGGTTTTACATAGGACTGCAGGTAACACTACCACATGATCTACACTAGTGTTATCTGTGGTGTTACATAGGACTGCAGGTAAAATGACCACATGATCTACACTAGTGTTATCTGTGGTTCTACATAGGACTGCAGGTAACACTACCACATTGTCAGCACTAGCGTTATCTGTGGTGTTACATAGGACTGCAGGTGATATCAATAATATTATCTGTACTTGTACTGCCCCAGATCTGGCAGGACAGTCTTGGAGTTTGGTGGCTACTTGGCTTTCATACTATTTTTTTAATGGGAGGGGGGCGCCATTTAAATTTTTGCCTCAGGCAGCAGAAAAGCTAGAATCGGCCCTGAGCTGGAGGCGTTTTTCTCTTCCCTGTTTTAGTTAAAGACCTGTCACCAAAAAATGCAATGCAATCTGAAAGCACCATGTTATAGAGCAGGAGGAGCAATACAGACTGATATATAGTTTTGTGGGAAAAGAGTCAGTAAAATCTTCCTGTAATTTATCTCTGTAATCTCTGTTTTTTCAACTTCTGCGAACAGCTATTGGTACAAGGAGGAGATGTTATCAGGCATAGGCATAGGTGTATAAGTGTGCATAAGAGATAGCTGTCAGTCCCTTATAACACCTTCCTCCTGTACCAATAGCACTTCACAGGGCTGTAGATGTAAATGTACAAATTACAAGTTTACTGAATCTTTTTCCACAAAAGTATATATCAAACTACTCAGCTCCTCCTGCTTTATAACATAGTGCTTTCAGATTGCACTGCATTTTTGGAGACAGATCCTCTTTAAAGTACCTTTCACAGTGGGAGAATACCCGAGTAATAAGTATATCTAGCTTGATCGTGCTCTTTTCCATTTGTCTACCCGTGTCCCAACCTAGTTTACCGATTCTGACCCTCTGCTGCCTGAACGGACCCCTGCCTGATTACCGTATTGACCCTTTACTGCCTGCTCTGACTTTAGGCTTGTTTCATGGATTCACACTTACTCTGCCTGCCCTGACCTTGGGCTATTTCCTGACTACAGAACTCCCAGATCCTAAAAATGGTACCACAAGGTTTAACACGTCCACACCACAGCCAATTTTTAAAAAACAATGCATAATCCTCAGAGCACTTAAAATATATTAAAAGTATAAAAATTCTGTGTTCTTTGTAAGTGGTTCACCACAACCAGGGTCTTCAAATTGCATATTTCCAGCACATATCCTTTTTCTGCCTCTTTCCTCTTCAGCGTCCTGATTCAACACTCTCTCTCACTCCACCTTTTCTCCAAGTTAATCACTGAAACGTGAATGATCACTATTCAAGCAACACTACAGTACTGTCAGAAGTAGGGGCAACCATAAATAGGGTCAAAGAAAGAAACATAAAGACACACTTGGTAGAACCTTGAATAAAACCAACAATCTGCTCTTTTATTATACTCTTATCCACTTGCATAAAAACATATATACGATCACCAGCAGTACCCTAGGAAAGAGGCATAGAAAGCATATGTTGTGGAAATATGCAATTTGAAGACCCTGGTTGTGGTGAGCCACTTACAAAAGGGACATTGGACTTTTATACTACTAATATATTTTCATGTGTTCCGAGGATTTGTTTTTGAGTATTGTCTGTTCCCTTAGTGCTTCACACAGATGTCTCTGGACTACACTGGGACCATTCCAAGAGGTAGCAACCTGGTGACTCCCCTGCAGAGGAGGCCAGATTCCTGTATAGGGTTTAAGGGGTAAAAACAAGGGGACCACCAAGACAACGCCATTAGGTCTAGCCCAAAGTCAAACTGGATATTTGGCACAATGGTTCCATACCCACTATCCGTTACAATATCTTCACACTTTTTAACTCAAGTTCTTACCATTTATATCTTTAAATAATGTGTCAAGATCCATTCCACTATATCATCTTATACTGGCACCTTGTTTTCAATTTTAGACAAGTGGATGCAAATGAGTCAATATGATCATAATATTATAATTATAAACGTACATGAGCTTGATCCACTAGTGCCTGTCTCTCTGCCCAGCATCGGCTGCTCTAATCTATACTACCATGCTGGAGGATGTCAGGAGCAGCGCAGGCGTGTGTCTTGCTGTCATTCTGGAGGAGACAGGGGACAATTTGTGTGACAGTCACATGGCCGTTCCCTTAGGGTTTGTATGCTGACCAGTCAAGCTCTGTCTGATTGACCAATCAGAGACTTTGGACACTGAGACATTCAGGGTTTCAGCTCCGTAAGCAATCAGAGGTGTAGGTGGGGTATTTAAACCAATGACACTAGATTAATGCCTGTGATTGCATGGCATGTACTTGCTCTCCTTTATGTTCCAGTGTTTTGTGCCTGAACTCTGTATCTGTTCATTTCCTCTGTGTACCAACCTTGGCTAGTTCTACTGACTAACTTCCTATATGCTGGCTATATCCGTAACCTCCTGGTTTTGACTCTGGCATGTCGATTGCATACATTTAAACCCTCAGATGCTGTGGTCAAACGTGACCACTACAGTTGAGTGAAGTTATAGAAAATTTGATTCGGCTGCATTCGCCGTATTTCACAAAGAAATTCGCTTTGTGCCAAATGACTTTGTCATGAAGAGCATTTCTTTGTATGTAGCAGGTGCAATGACGGGGAATGCGATGGTGCCATCCCCCATCATTGAACTCTTCAGATGCTGCGTTCATTGCTGATCGCAGAATCTGAGATTGAGGACTTTCAGAGGTTAATCTGGTAGAAAAAGAAATACTCACCATATCCATTTGATCACGTAGTGGCTGCCATGGCCATCATGATTGAAGACACTGCAAAAAACTCTTGCTGTGACCTGATGACATCATCATGCCAGCCAGTGTGATGACGTCATACGTCACCACACGCGAGATTTCACATGGTATCTTTAATCAAGATGGCCGTGGTGGCCTCTTCACATGCAAATGAATGAGGTGAGTATGATTTTTGTTTTTACTGCCATTTCAGTGAAAATTGATTTATTACCATGAAGTGCAAGGAAATTCGGCTTCACGGCAAAACAAATTTTTCCTGAAATTGTGGCAGGGCGCCATAGGAACATAATGTAATCCTGATAGACTCCAATGTTAATGCACTGGGGTCTATGGGAGAGGCAATCTGATTATAACTTGTTATACTTTCCTATTGGAGCTATAAAAAAATATAAATAAAAGTTTTTTAAAATATAAAAAATAAAAAAAAAATATAAAAATTCAACCCCCTTTCCCCAAAATAAAAATACATAAACAATAAAAAATAAACCTCATGGGCATTGCTGCATCCAAAAACGCCATACTATTAAAACATAAAAATTTTATGTCATACGGCAAAAAGAGAAACGGAAAAAAAGTCAAAATGTTTTTTTGTTTGCTTCACCTCTCACAAAAATTGAATAAGTGATCAAAAATTCATACACACCCCAAAAATAGTATCAATGAAAAGTACAGATCGCCTTGCAAAAAATGAGCCCTTACACAGCTAACACACATAACTTCAAAAAAGTTATACGGATCAGAATATGGTGACAAAAAGAAAAAATCATGTTTCAAGGTTTTTATTTTTTCAATATTAAATGCAAGAAAAACTATACATATATGATATTTCTGTAATCATACTGACCCAGAGAATGAAAGTAACAGGTCAATTTTACCACATATGGAACACCGTAAAAACAAAACCTATAAAACGGTTGCAGAATTTCACCCGATTTAGAATTTTTTTCCAGCTTCCTACTACATCGTATGCAATATTAAATGGTGCCATTAGAAAATACAACTTGTCCTGCAAAAACAATACAGCCCTCATACAGCTATATGAACAGAAAAATAAAAAAACGTTATGGCCCTGGAAAGGCAGGGAGCGAAAAATCTGAAAAAAAGGGGTTATCCAATTTTTGAAACAGCCTCCCCATGTGCCGGGCCCTTCACAGGTAATATACTTACCTTGCTCCCCGCTCCCTGCGCCGCTCCTGGTCCCCGCACCGCTGCTGCTGCTTCTCCCTGTACATGGATGAAAACATCTGGTGTTGGGGGGAGCAGCCTATGGCAGGTGGGGACGAGCCTCCCTAGTGTCACCCACGATGTTAGGGAGGCTCGTCCCCGCCTACCATTGCCTGCTCCCCCCGACATCGGATGTTTTCATCCGTGTACAGGAAGAATCAGCAGTGGCGGTGCGGAGACCTGGAGCGGTGCCGGGAGTGGGGTAAGTATATTACCTGTGAGGGGCCCGGCACATGGGGGGGCTGTTTCAGAAATTGGATAACCCCTTTAAGAATCAAGATGAAGATTGCTACATCTATACTAGATTTGATATTAAAGGCGTTCTCCGGGCTTTTTATATTGATGATCTATTCTCAGGATAGGTCATCAATATCAGATTGGCGGGGCTCTGACACCCGACACCCCTGCTGATTAGCTGTATGAAGAGAAGGCAAGTGCCATGCGCGCATGCTGTCTCCTGTCTCTTTTCCTGCTTGCCGCTACTTTGTCTATGAAGCAGGAACAGACACAGGAGAGGGCAAACGCACACTTTATTGATCCCCCACCGATCTGATATTGATAACCTAACAGTAAAATATCAATTTTTGCAGATGACACTAAACTGTTTAAAGTAATTAACACAGAAGAGGACAGTACACTGCTACAGAAGGATCTGGATAGACTGGAGGCTTGGGCAGAGAAGTGGCAGATGAGGTTTAACACTTACAAATGTAAGGCTATGCATATGGGAAGGAATAAGGCAAGTCACCAGTACATACTAAATGGTAAAATATTGGGTAACTCTGACATGGAAAAGGACCTAGGAATTTTAGTGAACAGCAAACTAAGCTGTATAAACCAGTGTCTGACAGCTGCTGCCAAGGCCAATAAGATAATGGGTTGCATCAAAAGAGGCATAGATGCCCGTGATGAGAACATAGTCCTGCCACTTTACAAATCACTAGTCAGACCACACATGGAGTACTGTATACAGTTCTGGGCTCCTGTGAACAAGGCAGACATAGCAGAGCTGGAGAGGGTTCAGAGGTGGGCAACTAAAGTAATAACTGGAATGGGTGGACTACAGTACCCAGAAAGATTATCAAAATTAGGGTTATTCACTTTAGAAAAAAGACGACTGAGGGGAGATCTAATAACTATGTATAAATATATCAGAGGTCAGTACAGAGATCTCTCCCATGATCTATTTATCCCCAGGACTGTGACTGTGACGAGGGGACATCCTCTGCGTCTGGAGGAAAGAAGGTTTGTACACAAACATAGAAGATGATTCTTTACGGTAAGAGCAGTGAGACTATGGAACTCTCTACCTGAGGAGGTGGTGATGGTAAGTTCACTAAAAGAGTTCAAGAGGGGCTTGGATGTATTTGTGGAGGGTAATAATATTACAGGTTATAGTTACTAGAGATGGGTCGTTGATCCAGGGAGTAAATCTGATTGCCTGATTGGAGTCGGGAAGGAATTTTTTTTCCCTAAAGTGGGGAAAATTGGCTTCTACCTCACAGGGTTTTTTTTGCCTTCCTCTGGATCAACTTGTAGAAAAACAGGCCGAAGTGGATGGACAGTTGTCTTTTTTCGGCCTTATAAACTATGTTACTATGTTACTATGTTACCCCGAGGATAGGTCTTCAATATAAAAAGACTGGAAAATCTCTTTAGTGAAAAGTGGAGCTATGTGTTGAAAAAAAACATTGGGAGATCCCATAAGCAGCCTACACCAGCCCTCCACAAGCAGTAAAAAAGATTACTGAAAAAAAAATCAACAATATAGCAGGGCCATCTGTATGAATATGAGCAACAAAACTAGATCTCCAGAAGCAAAGATAAAACACCCAGCATTGTTGCATTCTTTGCATGCGAATTCCTAGGAGCATTTCAGACTTCAGGATGGCTTATGTGTTTGTCTCTTTTTCTTTTTTATCTATTCATGATTATTTAAATTAAATACAACCTGGAATGGTATAATAAACCTGAGCTGTAGTCTAGCATGCATCCGTTCTGTAAAATATATAGTTTTTTTTTTCTTGAGTTGTGGGAATAGCTGCTTTGTCATTTGAAGGCTTTATCATACAAAGACAATTGGGCTCTGACATTAGGCTTGCTTTGTAAGTGGGCTGTGTATAAGTGGAGTTTAAGACAAGGAGCAAAAAGTAAGGTTGGAGAGATTTGCCTTGTGTGTTGTTAACTTGATTTGTAGTCCTCCAGCTACAGCAAACCACAACTAATCGCATATTTACTGTTTTTCTGTACTGTACTGTATATCCCCATCTAGCAGGTGCTCCATGGACAATGCTACCAAGTGTGTGTCCTGTGCAATGTATGTATGCCTTGAAGAACCATTCAAAGATGAATACATTTGCACTAGATGCAATCACGTTGCATATTTGGAAGCCCAGATCTTGGATCTAAATAAGCAGCTTAACATACTTAGGGGCATTAAACACCTGGAGAGAGGCTTAGACCTCACAGTGCAGGCACTGGCTGGGGTCAGTGAAGAGGAGGAGGATGGAGATGGGCAAGATCAGGACTATCAGGTCAGCAGTTGGGTTAATGTAGTAAGGAGGGGTAAAGGGAAAAGTGCCAGGGAGGCTAGTCCTGAGCTGGAACGCCCTAGTAAATATGCCTGTTTGACTGATATTAGGGATGAAAGCCCAGGACCAGTGACACTGCAGCAGGCCGTTTCTCCTAGAAACCAGGAGGATGACCGCTGCAGGAAGGATGGGAAAAGGAGAGCAGCAAAGGCCAGACAGATGCTGGTGGTAGGGGACTCTATTATTAGGCGGACAGACAAGGTCATCTGTCGCCGAGACCGTGAATGCCGAACAGTGTGTTGTCTCCCGGGTGCTCGGGTTTGGCATATCGCGGATCGGATTGACAGATTGCTGGGTGGGGCTGGGGAAGACCCAGCGGTCATGGTACACATTGGCACCAATGACAAAGTCAGGGGGAGATGGAAGGTCCTTAAAAATGATTTTAGGGAACTAGGAGAGAAGCTCAAGTCCAGGACCTCCAAGGTAGTGTTTTCAGAAATACTACCAGTGCCACGAGCGCCACTAGAGAGACAACGGGCGATTAGGGAGTTAAATAAGTGGCTAAGAGGCTGGTGCAGGAAGGAAGGGTTTGGGTTCATGGAGAACTGGGCCGACTTCTCTGTTTGGCTACAGACTCTACAGTAGGGACGGGCTGCACCTTAATGGGGAGGGTGCAACTGCCCTTGGGAAAAAAATGGTTAGATGGCTGGAGGAGCTTTTAAATTAGGATCTGGGGGGAGGGTGGTGGGTAATACTAATAAGGGGGTAGATAGTGTAGATAGAGAGTGGGTCATAGGAGGGGAGAGTGGGGGGTTAGTGGGGCTGGGATTAGTGAGGAATGTAGGGAGAATATTGGGCAAAACATCAACCAAAGTAACCCAAAAACCCCGGATATTCACTTCACATGTAATAGTAATTTAAAAAGGGGGGTAAAAAATATACATAGACCTCTTAAGTGTATGTACACTAATGCCAGAAGCCTAACTAATAAAATTGGTGAACTGGAATTAGTGATGTGTGAGGAGGACTATGACATAGTGGGAATAACTGAGACATGGCTGGATGATACCTATGACTGGGCAGTTAACGTACAGGGTTACAGTCTGTTTAGAAAGGATCGCCAAAACCAGAGAGGGGGAGGGGTCTGCCTTTATGTAAAGTCCTGTCTAAAGCCCACACTCCGGGAAGATATAAGTGAGGGACATGAAGATGTGGAGTCACTGTGGGTAGAAATAAATGGAGCCAAAAATGGAGGGTAATAATATTACAGGTTATAGTTACTAGAGAGGGGTCGTTGATCCAGGGAGTAATTCTGATTGCCTGATTGGAGTCGGGAAGGAATTTTTTCCCCTAAAGTGGGGAAAATTGGCTTCTACCTCACAGGGGTTTTTTGCCTTCCTCTGGATCAACTTATAGGAAAACAGGCCGAACTGGATGGACAGATGTCTTTTTTCGGCCTTATAAACTATGTTACTTATAAACTATGTTAAATGATCAGGTGTTTGGAATTTTACCATGCTGGTATCCAGTGAGCTCTGCCATCTACAAAATTGTTCCTGATAATCAACAGAGGCACCTACACTGCTTTTACCATATTCATATATTGATTTGGACCTATGCTGCACAGTTGGCCAGTCAAAATTGCATCCTAGTGGGTGTACACAACTTGTCTTATGTGAAATAAGAACTTACATACTGTACATTTATTTTGTATATGTGTCCCCAAGGCTTGTGGTGAATAGAGAGCGAAGGGAACCAATTAAAACATAACTTTTACTCAATTCAGTTAAATATTAGACCACAATAGTACGTGAATAATCGTGATGCACCTAGTGCCACAAACCAGTGCAATAAATAAAATAGCGGTCTTACCACTAAGATGAGTTGTGTTACTTGGATGGACCCTAGTCTAGGGGTGCTGGTTCTCTGTCCCTGGATTGCCCTATAAATTCTAGGCTACTCCAAATTGTTGTCCAGGGTTCAAAAAAATGACACTCTAGAACTAGCAAGTCCTAGCTGCCGAGTCCCTATCTCACCCTCGAGCCAGTGTGACTGCCCAGCAATTCGTCACGGTAGAGAGAGGGATCCCTATGCACTAAAAGAAAATAGCAATCCATTTGTCCCGACGCTCTTCCTTGGTTCATACAACTAATTCATCAGGGGATCGATATAAGAAGTTAAATCCGGACCAGTATTAGTATTCCAACTGGGTCGCAAGGAGGATTCACTGTCCGCTGTGATATTTAGCGGGAATCAGTGAATCTAACTGGTGAGGCATATGGCATCCACGCCGCACTGTTGACGCATGGATTTAAATACCTCATCAGCTAGTTCACCATCCCCTCCACAGTGAATACAGACGGAGTGCGCCCTCAGATATGCCAATTCGGATGCGCCCGTCATCTTGTCAACGGCGCTGCGTATCTACAGAGCGGAGGTGAGGGAATTCCTGGCCGTGACGCGTGAGCTCTAGTCACGCCCGCGGACTTCCCCGCTTCAATCGCTGAAAACTAATTACAGCACACAGCGCATGGAGCCAAATCAATGGACAGACAAGCGCTATATAAAGAGGTATTCTATGGCAGGAATCATAATTATCCTTGGCCTCAATATCTATAAATGTCCATATTTATCACAATTAGGATAAACGGGGAGAGAGATCAGAACACAAATCAGTCTCAAAAAAGGGACTGCAGTGTAAGTCCAGAGAGAAAATTCACTGATATGATAAAAAACTGTATCCAAACTACATTTTGCAAAGGATATAACCAGATATGTAGCAACATAGTAGCCTAAGGAGAAGTGAATGAATTAATCTCAATAATGACATACATGGAGTATGTCATACTGCTTCCACTGTATGTACGCAGGGCAAAGAGGGAGAGCTAAATAAAGCAACAACACCAAAAATTGCCCCTTCAATCCTTGGTATGTCATACTACTCACACTGTAAGTACACAGGGAAAAAAAGAGGGGGCTTAAATGAAGCAACCAAACAATAATTGCTCATTCAATCCTAGGGGATGACAGCTCAAATATCCACAAGGTTTCAAGTTGAAGGATTTTCTTATTCCAGTCACCTCTCCTGATTGACGTTGGAATAAGCTCAATGCCCATAAAACGAAGTGAGGAGTAATCTCCGCCATTTTGTACCTCTATGTGCTGAGCCAGTGGGGTGTCCTTTTTGTGCCTTATGTCACCAAGATGTTCCCTACCCGTCTACGGAGCTCCCTAGTAGTTTTGCCCACATACTCCAGGCCACAGCCACATGTCGCTTTGTAAATCACACCTTTGGAACCGCAATTTATAAAGTCCCGAATTGAGTATATTTTGCCCGTATTGTTGCCCTTAAAGGTGCGGCCACGTTCCATCAGGGGACAGGCTATACAGCCACTACAGCGGTAGCACCCCACAGTAAGCACTGTATTTTCGGTGCCTCCCTGTAGTGGCTGTGCATTAGACGATCACGCAGACTCCGACCCCTGCGAAAGGTGATCTGCGGGGTATCGGAGAAAGCAGACTTGATATCAGGATCAAGTTGCAATATTCCCCAGTGCTGATGTAAAACCTGTCCCACTTTCAAGGCAGCCTCATCGTAAGTGGCAATCAGGCAAATGATGCCATCCTTGTTGGATTGTTTGAATTTGTTATATTTCTGGTTATTCCCGGGGTATGGCATGTTTTCTATCTGTTGGCCTAGACAAAAACCAATGGCTCTCAGAAGCCCATGATGTATTTTCGGAGAGATCATTTGTCCAGAAAAAGTATATACCAACGTTTAAAACAGCCTTCCGAGATTTGACAAAGGTTTATAAAGAACAAATCACCTCATGGTGGGAGGTGCAATCTCTGAACAATTATCTCAAACACAAAATTGTGCCCAGAGGTTTACGCATTACCCTCGTCCTGGCAAGTAGATGCAGGAGTGCGGCACTCATGAGTAAATGGGAAGAGGAGGCCACTAAGAGCTTCCTCCGCCTCATGCATCTACTTCTTGAGGAGGAAAGGATTACATTAAATAACTTAGACAGTAAGTTGAAAGAACATATTGAGATCACTCAGAGATTTGCACAGGAGCCAGACTTTGCGAATAAAGAAATTGCTTTGAAAAATACTTTGGAGAAATTTCAGTATCACTTGAAAGAGAGAAAGCATCGCCAGTTTAATTGCGATCTACAGGATGTTAAAGAAAATTGTGTATATTCTACTATTCATCATACTGGTACCAAGAAAAATCCTGAATCGGATCTTACATCAAGTGATACTGAGGCCTCTGAATGAGAGATGGAAGGAGGCTCACAGAGAACCAATAGGGGCAGGGGGTGACAACAAGGTAAAGAGAGGGCAGGCCAGGGAACGAATAACCAACGTTTTTTAGAGCAGGGTGCCCCATACCAGCTACATACCCGCAACAGGTGCAGTAGCTTTGGTGGGGACCCCTGTCCCAAAAATCCCCAGATACCCCGTGAACCTATTGGATCCCAGTATAACCGGGTGCTTAACCTCTCTACCAGATCCCTTACAGCCGCAGAGATTTCACTATTAAGCAAAGGTCTTTCCTTTGTACCCACAACCATGTTTAACTTATTCAACTGGGTCAAAGATCTTAATCTCTTTGCGAGGAAGTTACGCTGGCATAAACACTTCTGCTTGGTTAATAAGAGGGAGAGTAAGGAGTTAGGTATACCTCAGGACCTCCTACAGGATGTGAGGTTACTCTATTCCTTGGAGGAAAGCATCCCCCAGAGCGGTCTTGGACCATTTACTACCCTCAAAAATAGGAGTGTTAAGATGCCGCCAATAGGGGATTCCTCCCTTGATCTTTTGAAAGTCAAAGATACTTATGAGAAATTGACCGGTGATCCAACTTTAGAATACCAGAAGGAGTTATCAGCTATTTTGCAGGATGCCAGATGCACTAATATGATTTCTGAAGAGGAATTTGCCTTTTTTAAATTGTAAATGCCCTACGGTGGCCACATTCTACAGTCTCCCCAAAGGAGTGCAGCGTGCAGCGTGGATGCCATATGCCTCACCGGTTAGGTTCACTGATTCCCGCTAAACATCAAAGCGGACAGTGAATCCTCCTTGCGACCCAGTTAGAATACTAATACTGGTCCGGATTTAACTTCTTATATCGATCCCCTGATGAATTGGTGGTATGAACCACGGAAATGCATCAGGACAACTGGTTTGCTATTTTCTTTAGTGCATAGAGATCCCTCTCTCTAACCTGACGAATTTCTGGGCAGTCACACTGGCTCGAGGGTGAGATAGGGACTCGGCAGCTAGGACTTGCTAGTTCTAGGGTGTAATTTTTTGACCCCTGGACAACAATTTGGAGTAGCCTAGAATTTATAGGGCAATCCAGGGGTAGAGACCCAGCACCCCTAGACTAGGGTCCATCCAAGTAACACAACTCATCTTAGTGGTAAGACCGCTATTTTATTTATTGCACTGGTTTGTGGCACTAGGTGCATCATGATTATTCACGTACTATTGTGGGCTATTATTTTAACTGAATTGATTAAAAGTTTTGAATGTTTTAATTGGTTCCCTTCAGTATATATATGGTAATTACTCTCGTGGGTCCATAGCATCATTCCAGGTGCCTTATTGTGATACTGGAATTTGTTATATTTCTTGTGAATAGAGAGCGCACCGCACAGCCACTACTCTACACTCTACACTACTCTACATTCACCGCTATGGAATTTCTGGAAATAGCTGAGCCGGTGCTTGCAATATTCAAGAAGAGACAGCAGCGCAGTAATGGTGTTGGGGGTGTAATTCCTCCTGGATTCCAGGCCATGAATCCTTCAATGCTATTCAGAAGACAAATGATGAGGCAGCAGTCCAGGCTTGTTGAAAGGTGTTAGACCCATTTATTTCCCCTGCAATGTTTCAGCCCAGCATAATGGAGCCTTTGTCAAGCTTTGTGAGCCGGCGTTTAACTATTTTTGAAACTCCCACGAAATGTGGCCACATATGCATGGTGCACTCTCCTTTCACTTCCGTGTCCCTATTCTGGAGATAGGAGCTGGGACCTGCATCTATCTAACATTTATGGCAAACCTCTGTAACATAGCAAGATTTTTCATGCCACCAGCAAACAAAAATTAAAAAAATGTTCCTTGAAGATTCAAGGAATGATCAGTTCTTTTGGTTATACTTGGCGGATTATCCCTGCATTCTGTTGTTGATTATCATTATGATCACTCAGAAAACAATTGTTCTTTTCTTTGGGGAGCAAATAATAATTAGTGTTGAGCGAATTGCTGCTATCTTACTTGAAGATCTAATGTATTTACCAACATAATTAAAGGATCAACCAGTAAAGATAGTCAGGCACACTGTTCTAGAGTATATTGAAAATACAACATTTATTATTACTATAAGATAATATAAACAATATATGATATAAATAATATAAAATTAGTGTTAAAATAATTTGCTCTCACTCCATTCGGTTTGCGCTCACTCCATTCACTACATTTAGATTCTATATCCAACTTCTAATACATCATATATCATGCACATCTATTAAGAATAAATGTAATATATTTGGTATCCACTTATATCTAACTGTATCCATTTATAACTATTGTCCTTATTTATTAGTTGTTAAATAGATAGCAACATCCGTCTCCGGTCTCCTTCATGCGGTTAGCGTCTCCTCACATGCGGTCAGCGTCCTCTCACGAGATCCCACGAGGTCTAGGCTCCGCTCTATTTCTCAATGGAGACCGGCAATCATTCTCCGGCTTCAGAGATGCCGATGCAACTCAGATCCGTTCCATCAAATTATAAGAATATCAATTGGCTGCAGATATATCGTTAACAAACTTCCCGAAAATATTCTTTAGTTGGATGGTTTCTACCAGATGCGTTTTGATGTTCAACACTTCTTCTTCAGTGGCTATACTCCCATCCAACTATCGCCACCTTTTATACCTCCTCAGTTACCACTAAAACCTTACGTGGATTATTTGCTTAAGGTGGATTCTTCTCTTAATTTTACCTTGATTAAGTTATGTTGTATCTTGGATGCCTTATAATACAAATGCATATATTTATATACACTTATATCAATAAGTTTTACACAAAAATAATAAAAATTTCAGAAATAAGAATAAAACTTTCTTATTGCGTTTTCATTGTGTTTTTTTCTCTATATCTGCATTTTTTTCTATACTGTTGCTCTATTCATTTTTAATTAAAGGATGTATGTATGTTCCCATCATTTTTCTGCTATGACATAAGAGAATCGATAGAATGGTGTGAAACTGTGAGTAAAACTAAGGCATAAATATTAAACACTGAGTACAATAAACCACGAAAATCCCCAATCGGCTTGATACTTAATAGGCAAATTAAACATTGAGATGAGATCAGATATATCCACCGGTTCTAGCCACAATTGGTTTTGTCTACCTATTAATATCACAGTCAATCAGCTGTAAAAAAACGTACACATTTACATTTTAATTGATGGAATAATGGTGCTCCCTATAAAAAATGTTACAGTCTAGTAGTCCCAGTTTGATTTATTTAACTTAATAGTTTGAACAGTGCAGACTAATCCCTCAGAGGCTCTGAGACTCTTACAGAACTGATAGGTATGATGTGCTTTTAACAAGTGATCCTGTGTACAGATGTCAAGTGTAAGTTCCACATAAACGCAACTCAGAA
This sequence comes from Rhinella marina, assembly GCA_900303285.1. NCBI lineage: Eukaryota > Metazoa > Chordata > Amphibia > Anura > Bufonidae > Rhinella > Rhinella marina. Next base: position 25,920 of record ONZH01031304.1, read on the forward strand.
TTTCGAAAGTGATCTTGGGATTAAAATATAAAGTCCTTGAAAAGAACAAGAAAAGTCAAAGAAAACATATCCTTAGGCAGACGTATGAAATCACTTTTCATTTCACAGTACAAAGCAAATTAAATGGATTTATTGGAAAATCAACTCCATGTAGAGTAAACAAAGCAGAAATGATTACCAAGAAAAGATTTATAAAACATTTTTCAAAACAATTATTCATGTTTAATTATAGGGCCCTGTTAAATATTTCAAATCAGGAAAATAAGGGTTTTACACTCAGCATAAGAGGCATATGATTATGTACCTGTGGGTACGAGCACCTGACACTAAGTGATGGAGGTGGATTACAAGGCATGTACTGTGAAATGGTGCTGTAATATTGAAGGGGTTTGCAGCATTTAAAAATTACAGTTGAGTCACATTATTATGACCACTTCCTACTTTCTATGTTCATAGTTCCTGAAGGAAGTCACGTGTCATGAGCTGGCTTGGTGGGTATATGTGGTGTGTGATAGGCTGTCTGTACACAAATATGCCTTGTTGCTGTTATGGTTAAAAGGGGTGATTTATCAGAGTTGCAGAAAGCAATGGTTACTGAAACTTCGCAATTTGTGAAGTGTTTGCTTGCTGTGTGGTGAAAGTGTATAGTGAATGGACAAATGGCACCATTGTGAATAAGCGACATGAAAACTGCAGAGCACCACATACAGTACTATTGATATAAGAGGTGAACGATGGCTACGAAGGTGAGCAAGGGAGGAGGCTACTAGGTGTGTGTCTAAAACAACAGTTCAGCGACCCTTAGGAGTATGGGGTTCCAAAGCAGACAGATGGTCACTGCACCTCTGTTAACAAAGTTACAATGGCAGAAAAGGCTGCAATTTTCATGACAGTATCATAATTGAACTTCCACTGATTGTCAAAAAAGTTGCCTTCTACTATGAGTCAGGCTGGAAGAACACAAGCTGGTTGTAACAGCGGTTGCAGATTGCCGGTGCTCACCACCAGTCTACTCACCACTGCGGTCCCAGGTTCCATGCTCAGGAGAGCACTGCCCTCTCTGACCGCATCACTACGTGTGATGTAAGGATTTTGCACATGTGACCAATTCTAGCCATCCTGCACCTATTTTAGTGGTCCAACCCCCTTCCCAGGTGCCTGAGTGTCAAAGCTCCTTGTGTCCTGCAAAGGTTGCTGTTATCTGTGCTGTACCTATGCCACCTGCCCTGACCCATTGCTTGTTTGACTTCGCCTCTGCCTCATACTTCGGTCCTGAGCTGTTGCTCCTGGTTATGACTCCAGCCCGCTGCCTACAACTGTAATTCTGATACCTTGCACTGGTACCCCTTGGTTCGCCTGGACCAGCTGCCTCCTGTGCCAATCCTCCTCAAGAGGTAGTGATCTGATGTTCTCCTTGGGAAAGACTGTCCCCACCATCAGGGTTACTGCGAAGAATGACGGGTTCATTTTGACAACGCCCTTAGAGGAGGTTGGTCACGTGGCACAGTGGGTTCACACCCGCTGGTTTGTGATACTGGTGATGGCAGCTTTATGGTCTGGTGAAAGTTTTTGTGGCATTCCGTGGGCCCACTCATCCATGTGGAAGCTACTCTGAACAGATACATGTACACTAGAGTTGAGCGAACATGCTCGTAATGAGCACTGTAGTGCTCGGATCCCCTGCGCTCACATGGGCGCAGCCATCCGGATCCGTCCTCCTCACCCGACTGCAAGTCAGTGGGGACGGATCCGTTTGGTATGACACACTCGTGTGTCATACCAAACGGATCCGCCCCCATTGACTTACAGTCAGGTGAGGACGGATCCGGATGCCTGCGGCCATGCGAGCGCTGGGGATCCGAGCACTACAGTGCTCGTTACGAGCACGTTCGCTCAACTCTAATGTACACCCATGCTCGAGTGCCATTTTTGCGTATTTGCATACGGATTTTAAAATTCCTACGCTATTCATACGCATATTTTAATCTATACGCAAATGCGTACGAATTGCGTACGAATAGCGTACAAATTGAATTTTTACGCTATTCGTACGCATTTGCGTATAGATTAAAATATGCGTATGAATAGCGTAGGAATTTTAAAATGCGTACGCAAATAAGCAAAAATGGCACTCGAGCATGCTCTGCCGAGCATGCTCGCTCATCTCTAACACCCATGCATACTTCATATATATATATATATATATATATATACAGTATATATATATATACACACAGTGCATTGCGAAAGTATTCGGCCCCCTGGAACTTTTCAACCTTTTGCCACATTTCAGGCTTCAAACAAAAAGATATAACATTTTAAATCTTTGGTGAAGAATCAACAAGTGGGTCACAATTGTGAAGTGGAACGAAATTTATTGGATCATTTAAACTTTTTTTGTAATAATAAAACTGAAAAGTGGGGAGTGCAAAATTATTCGGCATTAATACTTTGTTGCGCCACCTTTTGCTGCGATTACAGCTGCA
>ONZH01031305.1:0-35092 GCA_900303285.1 Rhinella marina
ACGGCCTCTGCCCCCTGCAGTAATTGAATGCCCACGCCCTCGTCCTCGACCCTTAGCCCTGGGGTTCAACATTTTCTGTATATAAGTGTATTATATAAAAAAACAAAAAATACATGGGCCTGCTGTACTGAAACCCACAAACTTGTTCAGTCTTGTTTAATTAAGTGATGTACAGAAAGTGTCACCTGGACAGAAAATACGGATTGTAGTGAGTGGACAGCTGAACTGTGACACACAGAATGGTTCCACACAGCCGTGTGAAATGGATTCGTATCACTGAGCTAAAACAACAAAGAAACTATTTTTTTATATATATTTTTTTTTTATATTTTTTTTTTAGTTTTGTTTTTTTTGGAACGTGACGTGCAGAAACTATCGTAGACCTAACTCACAGCCTGCTGACGGTGGCTATTTTGACTGCGACCCAGACAAATGTCGCACAGAGATTTTTGTGATCAAGCTATATACGTGAACGCAAAAGACCTTGTTGGATTAAGTGACATACAGAAAGTGTCACCTGGACAGAAAATACGGATTGTAGTGAGTGGACAGCTGAACTGTGACACACAGAATGGTTCCACGCAGCTGTGTGAAATGGATTCGTATCACTGACATAAAACAACAAAAAAACTATTTTTTTTATATATTTTTTTTTTATATTTTTTTTTTAGTTTTGTTTTTTTGGAACGTGACTTGCAGAAACTATCGTAGACCTAACTCACACCCTGCTGATGGTGGCTATATTGACTGCGACCCAGACAAATGTCGCACAGAGATTTTTGTGATCAAGCTATACAAGTGAGAGCAAAAGACCTTGTTGGATTAAGTGACGTACAGAAAGTGTCACCTGGACAGAAAATACGGATTGTAGTGAGTGGACAGCTGAACTGTGACACACAGAATGGTTCCACGCAGCTGTGTGAAATGGATTCGTATCACTGAGATAAAACAACAAAAAAACTATTTTTTTTATATATATTTTTTTTATATTTTTTTTTTTTAGTTTTGTTTTTTTTGGAACGTGACGTGCAGAAACTATCGCAGACCTAACTCACACCCTGCTGACGGTGGCTATTTTGACTGCGACCCAGACAAATGTCGCACAGAGATTTTTGTGATCAAGCTATACACGTGAGAGCAAAAGACCTTGTTGGATTAAGTGACGTACAGAAAGTGTCACCTGGACAGAAAATACGGATTGTAGTGAGTGGACAGCTGAACTGTGACACACAGAATGGTTCCACGCAGCTGTGTGAAATGGATTCGTATCACTGAGATAAAACAACAAAAAAAACTATTTTTTTATATATATTTTTTTTATATTTTTTTTTTTAGTTTTGTTTTTTTTGGAACGTGACGTGTAGAAACTATCGTAGACCTAACTCACACCCTGCTGACGGTGGCAATTTTGACTGCGACCCAGACAAATGTTGCACAGAGATTTTTGTGATCAAGCTATACACGTGAGAGCAAAAGACCTTGTTGGATTAAGTGACGTACAGAAAGTGTCACGTGGACAGAAAATACGGATTGTAGTGAGTGGACAGCTGAACTGTGACACACAGAATGGTTCCACGCAGCTGTGTGAAATGGATTCGTATCACTGAGATAAAACAACAAAAAAACAATTTTTTTTATATATATTTTTTTATATTTTTTTTTTAGTTTTGTTTTTTTTGGAACGTGACGTGTAGAAACTATCGTAGACCTAACTCACACCCTGCTGACGGTGGCTATTTTGACTGCGACCCAGACAAATGTCGCACAGAGATTTTTGTGATCAAGCTATATAAGTGAGAGCAAAAGACCTTGTTGGATTAAGTGACGTACAGAAAGTGTCACCTGGACAGAAAATACTGATTGTAGTGAGTGGACAGCTGAACTGTGACAAACAGAATGGTTCCACGCAGCTGTGTGAAATGGATTCGTATCACTGAGATAAAACAACAAAAAAACTATTTTTTTTATATATTTTTTTTAATATTTTTTTTATTTAGTTTTTTTTGGAACGTGGCGTGCAGAAACTATCGTAGACCTAACTCACACCCTGCTGACGGTGGCTATTTTGACTGCGACCCAGACAAATGTCGCACAGAGATTTTTGTGATCAAGCTATATAAGTGAGAGCAAAAGACCTTGTTGGATTAAGTGACATACTGAAATTGTCACCTGGACAGAAAATACCGATTGTAGTGAGTGGACAGCTGAACTGTGACACACAGAATGGTTCCACGCAGCTGTGTGAAATGGATTCGTATCACTGACATAAAACAACAAAAAAACTATTTTTTTTATATATTTTTTTTTTAGTTTTGTTTTTTTTGGAACGTGACTTGCAGAAACTATCGTAGACCTAACTCACACCCTGCTGACGATGGCTATTTTGACTGCGACCCAGACAAATGTCGCACAGAGATTTTTGTGATCAAGCCATATAAGTGAGAGCAAAAGACCTTGTTGGATTAAGTGACGTACTGAAAGTGTCACCTGGACAGAAAATACGGATTGTAGTAAGTGGACAGCTGAACTGTGACACACAGAATGGTTCCACGCAGCTGTGTGAAATGGATTCGTATCACTGAGATAAAACAACAAAGAAACAATTTTTTTTATATATATTTTTTTATATTTTTTTTTTTAGTTTTGTTTTTTTTGGAACGTGACGTGCAGAAACTATCGTAGACCTAACTCACACCCTGCTGACGGTGGCTATTTTGACTGCGACCCAGACAAATATCGCACAGAGATTTTTGTGATCAAGCTATATAAGTGAGAGCAAAAGACCTTGTTGGATTAAGTGACGTACAGAAAGTGTCACGTGGACAGAAAATACGGATTGTAGTGAGTGGACAGCTGAACTGTGACACACAGAATGGTTCCACGCAGCTGTGTGAAATGGATTCGTATCACTGACATAAAACAACAAAAAAACTATTTTTTTAATATATTTTTTTTTTATATTTTTTTTTAGTTTTGTTTTTTTTGGAACGTGACGTGCAGAAACTATCGTAGACCTAACTCACACCCTGCTGACGGTGGCTATTTTGACTGCGACCCAGACAAATGTCGCACAGAGATTTTTGTGATCAAGCTATATAAGTGAGAGCAAAAGACCTTGTTGGATTAAGTGACGTACAGAAAGTGTCACCTGGACAGAAAATACGGATTGAGTGGACAGCTGAGCTGTGACTCACAGAATGGTTCCACGCAGCTGTGTGACATGGGTTCGTATCACTGAGATATAACAATAAAAAAAAAAACGGTTATATATGGCGATAGCTGCACTACTAGTGCCAGCCAGCCAGCCAAGCCAGGAGACAAAAAAAAATGTCTTGTAGCCCTTAGAAGGGCTGTTGGGTTCTTTTGAGATCACTCCTGCCTAACAAAGAACTAAATGCAGGCCCTAACACTCTCCCTGAAACGCAGCAGCTCTATCCCTAACGACATCCAGACAGCATCTGAGCCGAGCACCGCGGGCAGTCACTAGTATATTTCAGGGTCACCTGATCAGGCCAGCTAACCCCTGCTATCGACATGTAAGGGCCCCACGTGATGCTGAGTGTACCGCAGAGTCTCCTGGCTTGTGATTGGCTGAGTTTATAGGCGCCAAAAATGCACAATGCGGAAGTTGCCATTTCCTCGAGCATGGCGAGATACTTGTCCGAGCAGCGAGCACTTACGAGTACCGTAATACTCGAACGAGCACCAAGCTCAGACGAGCATGCTCGCTCATCTCTAATTAAAACGTGTACGTAATAGTACTACCACATGTCTGTGAATTTACAAAAGAAAATATACAAAACAGTGACAATTGGGCGATTTGGGAAAGGGAGGTGGGGGGGAGATGTCTGGCCCTACAATGACCCTGATCTCGGCTCAGCCCAGGGGAGCACCTGGATGGTAGGTGACCCTTGTCCCCGTCCCTAAACCTGTATAGCCCTAACTGTCCCAAAAACCACATGAAAGAAACAGGAAAATTATGCCCTTAATTCATATATACATGACTACTGCAGCAATACCCACGGTGTGGCAGTAATCTACCTGTGTGTGTTAAGTTGAAATTGATCATCAAGCCTCAGTCGTTCATTTACATATTTTCAGTTTCCACGCGTTCGCAATAAAAAAAATTTTTTTGGGGGTGGTTCAATATAATTAAGCAGCATATATATATGGGATTAATACAGCAATACCCATAGTGTGGCAGCAAGCTACCAGTGTTACGTTAAAATTGTGCGTCAAGCCTCAATCGTCCGTTTACATATATTCAGTTCCCACGCGGTTGGAATTTAAATTTTTTGGGGGATTGTTACATCTAATTAAACCAGCATATACACCACATATATGTGAGTATAAGACACAAGGTATAGCAGCAATCTACCTGTGTGAATTAATGAGAAATTGAGCATCAATCTTCCGTCATCCATTTACATATTTTCAGTTTCCACACAGTCGCAATGAATTTTTTTTGTGAGGGGTGTTTCAGTTTAATTAAGCATCATTTATATGTGATTACTGTGATTTCTCACAGTTCAGGCAAGGCTGGGGCCTGCATCATGCCACTGATGCCTGCGGGTCACTTTCCGTGTACTCACTTTCCACATGGTTGAAATTTAAAAATTATTTTTGGAATGGGGTTAAATTTCTTTAAGGTACAGCATAAATGTACATGATTACTGCCTCAATATCGTCATTTTCTCACAGATCAGGCAATGCTGCAGCCTGCATCATTCCGCTGCCACTAATGCCTAATGGTCAATTTCCGTGTACTCACTTTCGACATGGTTGAAATTTAAAAAAATTTTTTGGAGGGGGTTAAATTTCTGTAAGGCACAGCATAAATGTAGGTGATTATTGCATCAATACCGGAATTTTCTCACAGTCCAGTTAATGGTGGGCCTGGATCATGCCACTAATACCTGAGGGTCAGTTTCCATGTACTCACTTTCCACACGATTGAAATTTAAAGGTTTTATTCGGGGAAGTATTAAATGTCTTTAAGGTGCAGCATAAATGTTCATGATTACTGCCCCAATACCGACATTTTCTCACAGTCCAGGCACTTCGACTAAAGCCTGAGGGGCATTTTCCGTGTACTCACTTTCCAAACGGTTGAAATTTTTAAAAAACTTTTGTGTGGAGGTTAACATGATTGAAGTTTTACAATTTTATGGGGGGTGGTTAACATGGTTGAAATTAAACATTTTTTTTTTTTTTGGGGGGGGGGGGTGTTAAATCATCATACCACTAATGCAACTTGCCAACCATCATGTGCCCACATGACACTTTCTTATTTATTTATTTTTTTCTCATAAATATCATCTGCTGGCGATAAGGGATAATTTTTGGAAGCTTTGGAATATGAAAAAGCATGAGACACGCTTTATGATAACACTGTCAAATGTGCTTTTACCCAAAGCCATATATGTCAGTGTCACTCAGACATCATTTACTATCGCTGTCATTGCATTCCACAGCTTTGGGAGGGGGGAGGGGGAAAAAATCATGAAAAATAAATGAAAAGAGATAACAAGTTTTACTAAAAATTTTGATCCCCAGAAGGTTGGAGGAGGTTATATATACGAACTTTCAGGGCAATTGGAGCAACATCAGTTCAGCCAGAATCAATTCAGGTCCGAACTGAACTTTTGCATTCGGAAACTAATGTCGACTGGTTCACTCATCTCTAGTTCAGTGATTTATCTCTCAACAAATACTCTCAGAATAAATAGGTTATGTTAGATTTGTTTATTCAGCAGTTAAAGCGGTTGTCCAGCCTTTTTTAATTGATGGCCAATTCTCAAGATAGGCCATCAATAATCTACCTATCAGATGGTTTGTGTACTGCAACTCTGTTGCCAAAAGTTGGTATTTGAGCTATGAAGCACTGTCAGCACTGTAGTGGACACAGCTTGTCACTGAAAAGCTGCTCCCATTGACTTCAGAGGGAGCAGCGCTGCAGTGACAAGCACTCTCTACAGTGTATACTGTGCTGTGGAACTCCAGCACAGACTTGTGGTGATGGAACTTCACAGAACAGCTGATTGGCAAGAGTGCAAGTTGCCAGATCTCTGCTGATCCATTAGTTGTGGCCTATGCTAAAGGCTGGACAACTTTAACCCCTTATAGACCCTTGATGTACACGTACATCCTAGCTGGACGTCGCTTAAGGACCAGTGACGTACATGTACGTCAAGCTGATCAGTGGCAGGGGTCCGGCAGTCGCAGATAGCCGGACCCCTGCTGCATACGCTGGCACTGTTGAAAATACTGATGCCGGCGTGTTAACCCCTGGTTAACCCCCTCAAAGCATCTCCATCGGGTCCCCGCGCTGCAGTGACGGGGACCCGATGTCACAGAAGGCCTGCCTTCTATGGAAGTCTGTGAGATCCAGCCCCTGAGGCTGGGTCTCACAGGCAGGCTGTCAGCATAGAAGCTGACAGCCAATACATTACAATACACAATGTATTGTAATGTATTGCAGAGGGGATTAGACCCCCAGAAGTTGAAGTCCCAGAGTGGGACAAAAATAAACAGTAAAAAGGAAAAGTTTAAAAAGTGTTTTCCATAATGAAAGCCCCTTTCCCAAAATAAAACACATAAAATTGTAAAGAAAAAAAAAGAAAAAAAAAGAAAAACAGACATATTTGGTACTGGGTCTATAAAAAATAACCTAACCCTTCAGGTGAACACCATAAAAAAAATAAAAAATATTGTAAAAAAAGCCTTACATCACCTTACATAACTAAAAGTGCAACACCAAGAAATCAATAGGCGTATGCCCCTCAAAATAGTACCAATCTAACTGTCACCTCATCCTACAAAAAATGGGCCCCTACATCAAACAATTGCCCAAAAATAAAAAAAAACTACAGCTCTCAGAATATGGAGACACTAAAACATGATTTTTTTGTTTCAAAAATGATATTATTGTGTAAAATTTAAATAAATAACATAAGTATACATGTTAGGTATTGCAACGTCTGTAACAACCTGCTGTATAAAAATCTCACATGACCTAACCCCTCAAGTGAACACAGTAAAAAAATAAAAATAAAAACGGTGTCAAAAAAGCCATTTTTTGTCACCTTACATCACAAAAAGTGTAATACCAAGCGATTGAAAAGGCGTGTGCCCTCCAAAATAGTACCAATCAAACCGTCATCTCATCCTGAAAAAATGAGACCCTACCTGAGACAATCACCCCCCAAAAAAAAAAACTACAGCTCTCAGACTATGGAGACACTAAAACATGATTTTTTTTTTGTTTCAAAAATGAAATTATTGTGTAAAAATTAAATACATAAAAAAAGTATACATGTTAGATATTGTTGCGTCCGTAACAACCTGCTATATAGACATCTCAGATGATCTAACCCCTCAGGTGAACACAGTGGGGGAAAAAAACGGTGTCAAAAAAGCAATTTTTTGTCACCTTATACCACAAAAAGTGTAATACCAAGCGATCAAAAAGTCATACACACCCCAAAATAGTAACAATCATACCGTTATCTCATCACGCAAAAAATGAGCCCTACATAAAACAATCGCCCAAAATATAAAAAAAAAAAACTATGGCTCTCAGACTATGGAGACATTAAAAATAGCACACGATTTAACCTGTCAGATGAACAATGTAAATAAAAAAACGGTGTCAAAAAAGCAATTTTTTGTCACCTATCACGAAAAGTATAATACTAAGCTATCTAAAAGTCATACACACCCCAAAATAGTACCAATCAAACCGTTATCCCATGAAAAATGAGCCCTACATAAGACAATCGCCCAAAATATAAAAAAAAAAAACTATGGCTCTCAGACTATGGAGACACTAAAACATTATATTTTCTTGTTTCAAAAATATTGTGTAAAACTTAAATAAATAAAAAAAGCATACATATTAGATATTGCCGCATCCGTAACAACCTGCTCTATTAAAATAGCAAATGAACTAACCTGTCAGATGAACTATGTAAATAGCAAAAAAAAAAAACTGTGCCAAAACAGCTATTTTTTGTTACCTTGCCTCACAAAAAGTGTAGAGCAACCAAAAATCATATGTACCCTAAAACAGTACCAACAAAACTGCCACCTTATCCCGTAGTTTCCAAAATGGGGTCACTTTTTTGGAGTTTCTACTCTAGGGGTGCATCAGGGGGTCTTCAAATGTGACATGACAACAAATTTTCCTAGTGAAATCTGCCCTCCAAAAACCATTTGGCATTCCTTTCCTTCTGCTCCCTGCCGTGTGCCTGTACAGCAGTTTGCGATCACAAATAGAGTGTTTCTGTAAACTACAGAATCAGGGTAATAAATATTTAGTTTTGTTTGGCTGTTAACCCTTGCTTTGTTACCAGAAAAAAATTGATTTAAATTGAAAATCCGCCAAAAAAGTGAAATTCTGAAATTTCGTCTACATTTTCCTTTAATTCTTGTGGAACACCTAAAGGGTTAACAATGTTTGTAAAATCAGTTTTGAATACCTTGAGGGTGTAGTTTTTAAAATGGGGTCATTTTTGGGTGGTTTCTATTATGTAAGTCTCACAAAGTGACTTCAGACCTAAACTGGTCATTAAAAAGTGGGTTTTGGAATTGTTCAGAAAAATTGCAAGATTTGCTTCTAAACTTCTACACCTTCTTACATCCCAATAAAATAAAATGTAATTTTCAAAATGATCCAAACATGGAGTAGACATATGGGGAATGTACAATAATAACTGTTTTGGAGGTATTACTATGTATTTTAAAAGTAAAGAAATTGAAATTTGCTAATTTTTCAAATTTTTTTGTAAATTTTGTATTTTTTCATAAATAAAAATCTAATATTTTGACTCAGATTTGCCAATGTCATGAAGTACAATATGTGATGAGAAAATCATCTCAGAATGGCCTGGATAAGTAGAATCGTTTTAAAGTGATCACCACAAAAAGTGACACGTGTCAGAATTGCTAAAAATGGCCTGGTTTTTAAGGTGAAAAATTGCAGGGTCCTGGAGGGGTTAAGTAGAATTAAAGGCATACACCAGCCATTTATTAAAATGTGTATTAATGGTTGAATTGGGATGAATCAGTTGAACTGGTATCAGAATTGTTATTGGCTCAAATGATAATTCCAACAGCAGATTTCTGGCTCAAACATTTTGAAAGCCTGTCAGGAAAAACAATTAAAAAATATAAAAATATAGGCCCTGATTTATCTAACTGGTTTAGTTTTTATTTTGGCATATGTTTTCTGTTGTTTTAGTTCTAAGGCAAATTTAACAATAGTTAACCCCTTCAGTACTGAGCCACTTTTGACCTTAAATCCCAGGCCAATATTTGCAAAGCTGACGTGTCACTTTTTGTGGTAATAACTTTGGAAATCTTTTTGTTATCCAAGACATTTGGAGATTGTTTTCTCATGACACATTGTGGTTCATGTTAGTGATAAATTTGATTCAATATGCTTTACCTTTATTCATTACAAAATCCAAAAATTAGAGAAAATTTGGAAAAATTCACTACTTTCTAAATATGAATTTCTCTTTTTTAACCCTTGAGGTGTTCCACAAGAATTAAAGGAAAATGGAAGTGAAATTTCAAAATTTCATTTTTTTGTAGATTTTTTATGTTAATCAATTTTTTCTTGCAACACAGCAAGGGTTAACAGCAAAATAAACCTCAATATACATTACTCTAATTCTGCAGTTTATAGAAATACCCCATATGTGGTGGTAAACTGCTGTCGGAGCACATGGCAGTGGTCAGAAGGAAAAGAGCGCCATATGGTTTTTGGTGGCAGATTTTGCTAGAATGGTTTTTGGGCACCATTTTGTACCCTATAAGCATTTTACGGAATTTGGAAAGACTTGGCTGTGCAAATGAAAGTTTCATTTCTTCCAATAAAATTTTGCTTTAGCCCCAATTTTTTAATTCTACCAAGCGGTAACAGGAGAAAAAGCACCCCATTTTCTCCTGAATAGAGCAACACCTGATATGTGGTGATATGGCAGGACTCAGAAAGGAAGGAGCACCATATGGCTTTAGGAGCACATTGTCTTATGTGGGGGTTCATTTCCTGCATGATGAGGTAACATTTTCATTGGTACCATTTTGGGGTATATATGACTATTTGATCACTAGATATTATGCATTTTGGAAGGCGAGGTGACAAAAAATGACTGTTCTGGCATAGTTTTTATTTTATCATGTGATATTTCTATAGAGCAGGTTGTTACGAATGCGGTGTTATCCTACTATGTCTATTATTTTTATTTTTGTTAAGTTTTACACAGCAACTGCATTTTTGAATAGCATAAAATCTTGTTTTTGTGTTGCCGTGTTCTGAGAGCCATATTTTTTTTTTCTGACTATTGTCTTACGTAGAGTCTCATTTTTTGAGGGATGAGACGATGGTTTGATTGGTACAATTCTGAAGTACATATGACTTTTTGATCACTTGGTATTATACTTTTTGTTAGGCAAGGTGACCAGAAAATGTCAGTTTTGGTACTTTTTTTTTTTTTTTTTTTACAGCATTCACCTGATGAAGTGGATCATGTGATATTTTTATAGAGCAGGTCGATACAGACTCGGCGATACCTAAAATGTCTACTTTAACTACAATTTTTTATAACTTAATTTTGAGAAAGGGACCCTTTTTTTTACTTGAAACTTTTAATTTTTTATTATGTAAAACATTTTTTTTTACTTTTTTTTATTTGTTTTATTGTTTTATTTGTCCCACTATGGAACTTTTTGGGGTCTGATCCCATGTACTCAATCACTCATGTCCCTACACACAGGCCTCAGATTGAACCTAGATCACACCCCAACACAGCCTTTCATGCATCCCAACACACTGGCTATTTAAATAAATATACCAATTAATTATTGGCTCATAGAAAACCCCATAGCACCCTACTTGCAAGCAGGCTCACAGTAGCACTAGCCACACTTATAGCAGACACACGGTAGCGTAAACGGCACTCACACACTTAAAAAAGAAGGTTACTAGGTTAGTTTGGGGCACAAGGCAAAACCATTAAAGATGTGCTTTAATGTACTAAAAAGGGTACAATACTTAGTTACAAAAATTAAAAGAAATAAGAGACATACATAAACGGGCACAAAACACTTATAAAAATAAAAGGATAAAAACAGAAAGGTTGTTAATACTTAACAAATTATGTGAATCCATTCTGGTTCCAGGGACAGGAGAACGTGGAACACAACCCAGTGTTGATCACATCCCCAAATTGGCTCAATGACATTATTGGTTTGTGCTCAACCTCTATCCCTCGGCTGACAAGCATAAAATATTAATAAAACATGGCTTCATGTCCACACTATTGGATATTCGGATCCCAACATGTTTTAATAACACATATTTTATCAGGCAGATTGTTCTAATACCAAATATGACCTGTGTAGGGGTTGGGAATGCTTGCTGTCGAGAGGGAGGGGATATTTTTAGCGTCATTAATTACACTTAGGGAAGCATCCATGGAGTCGTATGAATTTTGAAGTGTCCATTACAAATTGCTTATATAAAATAATTGCTCAATATTGATCAATATTAGACACTAGTATGGGTATATTTCATCTATTTCATTTAATGTTTGTGTGTGTTGTTAAAAGATATCGACAGTATCCCCTATAATAGTGACATCTACAGTACCTTTGTTAATGACCTCCACAGTACCCCGTCTCCTTAACAATAATTTCCACAATAACCTGCCCCCTTAAAGGGGTATTCCGGTAACGTAACTTAATTTTTGATAAACTGCATTAAAGGTAGTCTGTCAGCAGGATATTGGGTATAGAGATAATTACATCTCTATACCGGCCTTACTGCTGTGATTGTAAATATGTAAGTGTAATTGTTATTAGGGCAGTAGTTTACATAAAAAAGCGTTTTTATTAACATGTGAAATACCTGGATAAGGAGCCCAAGGGGAGGTCCTGCGAGCCGTTGGAGCCTGGGCACGCCGCAGATTTCGGAGCCCAGCACCGCCCTCCAGCTAATTATGCACGCCCCTTCAGCGCTGTCTTCTCCCCAGGCTGCGGCGCATCTCGCGCATGCGCCGTGCATACAAGTGTTATCCAGGTATTTCACATGTTAATAAAAACGCTTTTTTATGTAAACTACTGCCCTAATAACAATTACACTTACATATTTACAATCACAGCAGTAAGGCCAGTATAGAGATGTAATTATCTCTATACCCAATATCCTGCTGACAGAATCCCTTTAAGGCTGCAAGCTGTGACCCAACCAGAACCCATACCTATACATATAACCAGAGCTTCATTTTACCTTGCAATCCATTTGTCTAACTCCTGTGTGAGCCTGCAACACACTGAGAGTATCATGGCTCCTGATCTTCCCTCATAAAACTACAATTCCCACAATGCCTAGCTTTCCTGCTGTGAGTTTCTGCTTGTTCATGAGTGTTGATGATTACTGATTGGCTGCCTGCCTGATATCACAGTGCAAACACACACCCTCTACTCAGTAAGCTGCAGCACACTAACATTTAGCTAGAGAATTGATAGCAACACACTGAGCATGCCTGACCTGACAAAGGCTCAGAACTACAGGTCGGTTCTATGGTAACTTATGAGGAACACAGTAGGTAGCAGGGGAAGAAAAGTACTTTATAACTACTAAACGGTAAATATGTGAAATTGACATTATATTAGGTATTGATTGATGATGAATTAGTCTAAAGCATAAGTTATATTTATGGTAACCGGAATACCCCTTTAACAGTGACATCCACAGCAGCTGCCCCTTTAATAGTGACCTCCATAGTCCTCCGCCCCTTAACAGTGACCTCCACAGTGCCCGTCCCTTTAACAGTGACCGCCACAGTACTCTGACTTGTTAACAGTGATTTCCACAACAACATTTCCCCTTAACAGTGACCTCCACAGAAATCCATTCCATTAAAATGTTACCTTCACAACACCATTCCCTGCTCCCTTAACAGTGACCTCCAGAGCACCCCACCCCCTTAACAGTGACCTCCACTGTGACCCGCCCCATTAACAGTGACCTTCAAAGCGGCTGCCCCTTTATTAGTGATCTCCACCCTTAATGGTGACCTCTACATCACCCTGCCCCTTAACACTGACCTCCATAGCGGACCTTCCCATTAACTGTGACCTCCACCATTCCCTGTCCCCTTAACAGAAATCTCCACAGCACCCGTCCCTTTAACAATGACCTCTACAGCAGTCTGCCCCTTATCACTTACCTCCATAGCGGACTGTCCCCTTAACTGTGACCTCCACAGCAGCCTGCCATCTTACCTGTGATCTCCCCAGCACTCTGCTCCCTTAACAGTGTCCTCCACAGCGCTCTACCCCTACAAAGGTGACCCACAACAGTAAAGAAAAATGGTTGGGTTGTTATCGAAACCTGGTGTAAAACTATGTGTATGTGGAGACTAAGGGCCTGCAAGCTTCTATTGGCTGATAAGGGTCATGGGACAGTGTGTATGGCAGTTGGGATATGAGGAGAAAGACCTGCAGGCTTCTATTGGCTAATTTAGGTCATATGATGGTGCCATAT
The DNA here is from genome assembly GCA_900303285.1 of Rhinella marina. NCBI lineage: Eukaryota > Metazoa > Chordata > Amphibia > Anura > Bufonidae > Rhinella > Rhinella marina. The sequence continues at coordinate 13,556 of ONZH01031305.1, forward strand.
TATAATTTTTGGGAATATCTCAGGAACGCTATGTGCTAGAAAGCTGAGACCGGGTCTAAAACCTTCCCCATCACCTGATGTACCTGTGTGCCAATTTTGTGATTGTTAATGTGATGGTGGAGATTCCTTTAGTGGACATACACATATGCATACAGTCAGCTTTATACATTAGACTAGCAGAAGGACCTGGCTTCGCATGGATAAATTTCATCTATTTCATTTAATGTTTGTGTGTGTCGTTAAACGATATTGACAGTATCCACTATAACAGTGGCATCTACAATATCCCACCCCTTAACAGTGACCTCCACATCCTCCACCCCTTAACACTGACCCCCCTCCAGTGCCCCGTCTCCTTAAAATTGGACCTCTACAGCAGCCCACCCCCTTAACTTTGAAATTCACAGCAGCCTGCCCCTTTAACAGTGAGTTCCACAGCACCCAACCTCCTTGACAATGACTTCAACAGGGGCATGCCCCATTAACAGTGATCTCTACAGCACCCACCCCTCAACACTGACCATAAGTTACAGTCCCCTTAACTGACCTTTACCATTCCCGGCCCCCTTAACAGAGACCTCCACAGTGACTTCACTTTAACAGTGACTGCCACAGTACCCTGCTCCCTTAACAGTGACCTCCACTGTACCCCGCTTCCATAACAGTGACCTCACAGTACCCTGCTGCCTTAACAGTGACCTCACAGTACCCCACTGCCCCTTTAATAATGGCCTTCACAGTCCCCTCCTCCCTTAACAGTGACTTCCACAGAGCCCACCCCTTTAGCAGTGAACTCCAATGAGGCCTGTCCCCTTAACAGTAATATCTTCAGCGCCCTCCCCTTTAACAGTGACCTCCACAGTGGCTGCCCCTCTATTAGTGACCTCCACAGAACCCCATCTCATTAACAGTGAGAGCATATAGCCAACATAGCCTTTCCTCTTAACAGTGACCTCCACAGAAATCTGTTCCCTTAAAATGTTACCTCCACAACACCCTGTCCCCTTAACTGTGACCTTCACCGTTCCCTGCTCCCTTAACAATGACCTCCACAGCACCCCACTTCCTTAACAGTGATTTTCACAACACCTCCACTCCTTAACAGTGATCTCTACAACACCCCACCCCTTAACACTGACCTCCATAGTGGACCGTCCCCTTAACTGTGACCTCCACCATTCCCTGCTCCCTTAACAGAGACATCTACAGCATCCCACCCCTTAACAGTGATCTCCACAGTACCGTGTGCAATTCGTATTTTGCAGAATGGAATGTCTGGCCCCTAATAGAACAGTACTATCCTTGTCCGTAATGCGGACAATAATAGGACATGTTCTATTTTTTTACAGAATGGAAATACAGAAACGGAATGCCACGGAGTACCTTCCTTTTTTTCAGAACCATTGAAATAAATAGTTTGGCATATGGTCCGCAAAAAAAATGGAATGGACATGGAAGAAAATACGTTTGTGTGCATGAGCCCTAACATTGATTTCGATATTGATTTCCACAATACCATGCCCCCTTAACAGTGGCCTCTATGGCAATCTGCCCCTTAACACTGACCTCCATAGTGGACCATCCCCCTTAATTGTGACCTCCACAGCAGCCTGCACCTAGGGTGGCCACTGGCCAGAGGTCTGGTTTTAGGCCGGACTGTCCGGCTTTCAGACTCCCTGTCCTCACACAGAGATGTCCTTTTGAACAGCTCACTCTCAGACAGCAGCACTGTGCTGCCTGAGCGTGAGGTGCAGGGAGAAAGTCACCCTCCCTCCCACCCCAGCTAATAGTCTGGTTTTAGGGTGGCCTGAATGGCCATCCTACCTACCCCCATAACTGTGACCTCCACAACACTCCGCTCCCTTAACAGTGTCATCCACAGCGCCCTGCCCCTTTAAAGCTGACCTACAGGAGTGAAGAAAAATGACTGGGTTGTTATGGAAACTTTGAAATGGAAAACTGTGTGTATGTGGAGACTGATGTAGGTCATGTGATGGTGCCATATTTGCATTTTTGGGGAATTTCTCAGGAACGGTAGAGCTGAGACCCAGTCTAAAACCTTCCCGGACACCTGATGTACCTGTGGGCCAAATTTCGTAATTGTAAATGCAATGGTGCAGGTTTCTTTAGCAGACATACATACACACACATACATTCAGCTTTATATATTTATATTCAGCTTCGCCCGGGTATATTTCATTTAATATTTGTTTGTGTTGTTAAAAGATATCGAGAGTGACCTCTACAGTGCCCGACCCTTTAACAGTCACCTTCACAGCAGCCCGCCCTTTAACAGAAATATCCACAGCACCCTTCCCTTTAACTGTGACCTCCACAGCAGCTAGGGTGGCCGCTGTCTTCACCCCAGAAAGACGGACCTCACCGGCCCTTTCCCCAAACGTGAAGCAGCGCCCCCAGTCCCCATGAAGCCACACCACTGAACATGAGGCCACACCCACTGGCTCCATGAAGACACGGAGGAGAAGCTGTCTGAGCGTGAGTTACTGAAAGGGTGGACATCCCTGTGTCCGTCCAGGCACTGCGCTGGACGGAGAACAGGGAGCCAGAAAACTGTACTGTCCAACCTAAAGCCCTAGGGTGGCCAGAGGTCCGGTTTTAGGCTGAACAGTCTGGCTTTCAGACTCCCTGTCCACCGTCATGCACAGGGCCTGGATGGACACAGGGATGTCCTTTTGAACAGCTCACTCTCAGACAGCAGCACTGTATAGTCTGAGCATGAGCTGCAGGGAGAAAGTCACCCTCCCTCCCCTGCAGCTGACAGAAGTTGATTTTTACCTTCATTTTTTCAATCCTGGTCAAATGCGGCATGGCAGGGGCTTGGCCTGACAGAGTCAGGGGCGTGACTTAGTGGAACCTGGGGGTGGGGCTTTTAAGTCCTTCTTTTGAAGGTGGCCTGAATTACAGGTCGATGCCATAGTAATTTAGGAGGACAGTGGGTAGCAGTGGAAGAAAACATCTTTTATTACTACTGAACTGTAAATATGTGAAATTTACATTATATGAGGTAATGATTGATGATGAGTTAGTCTAAAACTAAAGTTATATTTATGGTAACCGGAATACCCTTTTAACAATGTCATCCACAGCGCTCTGCCCCTTTAAAGCAGACCTACAGCAGTGAACTGGCTAGTTTGTTATGGAAACCTGGTGTGTGTGGAGACTAACTGCCTGTGAGCTTCTATTGGCTGATAAGAGTCATGTGAGCAGGCTTCTATTGGCTAATGCATTTTTTGGGAATATCTCAGGAACGGTACGTCCTGGAGAGCTGAGACCCGTTCTAAAACCTTCCCGGACAACTGATGTACCTGGGTGCCAAATTTCGTGATTGTAGCTGTGACGGTGCAGATTCCTTTAGCGGACATACACACACACATACACTCAGCTTTATATATTAGATAAGGGTCTTTTTATTTTTTTAAGAAAAAGTGTCCCACTTATTAATGGGCAGTGTCTGGTACTATAGACTGATTGTATGGAAGTGAAAAAGATTAAACTACAATATCAGAAACAGTCCACAGATAAGAGTGATGTTTTCTTAGACAATTCTTTAAAGCGACCCTCCAAAAAAAAATAAAAAATCTCACTAACTAGATTTGGAGCCGAGAACTTATACGTTGCCCTCCTTTTCATCTATTCAGCTGCAGATCTGTTCATCCAAGATGGCTGCACCGCTGCTCAGATTTCATGATGCACACTGTGAATTTGGTAGCCCAGGACACTTCTGCTTGTCAAGCCTTGTTCTTGAATTGGCCAGCACTGCTCATGTGAGTAGTGTAGGCCAATTCAAGGGCAACAGGAAGGTCTTTGGATACCAAATGCACAGTGTGCACCCATCTGAGATGCAGTGTGGTCATCTTCAACGGCAAGATTGAAGTCTAGGAATTGGTGGATCTGCAGCTGAAAAAATGAAAAGGAGATCATTATGTAAGTGATCTGTTTGTTCCCCAGTTAAAGTGTATTATTTTTTTGAACGGGAGGGTTGCTTTAATTACAATGAAATTTATCCATTCCTCATAAACCTCTTAAATACAAGTCGCTGATGTTGTAAAATGTGCTTGCTTCCATTTCTACCTGAAGTGTCTTTGACATTAGTTCGAATCACAGTATTTTTCTCAATTACTGTCAGTCCCAGTTTATCCAAGTTAAACTTGCTTTATGCCTAATATTAACACTGTGGGAAGCCTCTTATTTTTACCTTACCTTATAGTTACCATGATCAACCTTATTTCTATTATATCCAGCTCTATTTCCATTATTTCTGAGTCTCGTTACAGTTTCATGCAGTAATCCTAACAAAATTTCAGTAATTCATGCGTTGATCTGCAGGGCGAAGCTGCTACTCTATATCTGTATTAATGAGTGAGAGCAACTGGATTGTTTTTCTTGAAGACGTTTTGCTGGTCATCCAACTAGCTTTCTCAATTAAATAAAAAAAAGTCCATTTGGTCTGGCTTCTTAATACTGATATACATACCATGATCTGGATGAATGAGAACCTTTACAAATATGCTGCTACTGTATCTTTAGGGCAGCTTGGTTCTTCCTCGTTGGTGATTTTTATTATTATTATTATAATTATTAACCCTTTCAGTACCGAGCCACTTTTCACCTTAAATCCAAATCTGACATGTGTCACTTTATGTGGTAATAACTTTAGAACGCTTTTACTTATCCAGGCCATTCTGAGATTGTTTTCTCGTGACACATTGTACTTCATGACTATATGAATATATTTCACCTTTATTTATGAAAAAATCCCAAATTTACCAAAAATTTTGAAAAACTTTCAATTTTCAAAATTTCTATTTCTCTGCTTTTAAAACAGAAAGTGATACCTTATAAAATATTTATTACTTAACATTTCCCATATGTTTACTTTATGTTCGCATCATTTTGTAAATGTCATTTTATTTTTTTAGGAAGTTAGAGGTCTTAGAAGTTTAGAAGCAAATTTTCAACAAAATTTCCCAAACCATTTTTTTGAGCACCAATTCAGTTATAAAGTGATTTTGTGAGGCTTACCTAATGGAAACCACACATAAATGACCCCATTTTAGAACCTACACCCCTCAAATTATAAAAAAAAACTGATGTTACAAACTTTGTTAACCCTTGAGGTGTTCCACAAGAATTAAAGGAAAATGGAGGTGGAATTTCAAAATTTCACTTTTTTGGTAGATTATTCATGTTAATAATTTATTTTTTTTTTTTGTAACACAGCAAGGGTTAACAGCAAACTAAACCTCAATATATATTACTCTGATTCTGAAGTTTACGGAAATACCCCGTATGTGGTGGTAAACTGCTTTATGGGCACGTGGCAGTGGTCAGAAGGAAAGGAGCGCCATATGGATTTTGGAGGCAGATTTTGCTAGAATGGTTTTTAGGCACCATTTTGTATTTGAAGAGACCCTGACGTACCCCTAGAGTGGAAACCCTCAAAAAGTGACCCCATTTTGGAAACTACACCCCTTAAAGAATATATTAAAGGGGGAACTGACAACTTTGACCCCCTAAGTGTTTTACGGAATTTGGAAACACTTGGCTGTGAAAATGAAAAGTTTCATTTCTTCCAATAAAATGTTGCTTTAGCCCCAAATTTTACAGGCGAAAAGCACCCCATAATTTCTTACCCATTTTCTCCTGAATACGGCAACATCCCATATGTGGTGGTAAACTGCTATGGGGGCACATGGCAGGACTCAGAACAGAAGGAGCGCCATATGATTTTGATGGATTTGTTTGCGGGAGCCATTGATTTTTATTTTTTTGAGTTATTGTCTTATGTGGGGTCTTATTTTTTGCGGGATGAGATGACGTTTTCATTGGTACCATTTTGGGGTACATAAGACCTTTTGATCACTTGGTATTACACTTTTTGTGAGTCAAGGTGAAAAAAATAGCTGTTTTGACATAGTTTTTTTAAAAAAATTTTTTTTACAGCATTCACCCGAAGGGGCAAATCATTTGATATTTTTATAGAGCAGGTTGTTACGGACGTGGCAATACCCAATATGTCTATTATTTTTATTTTTGTTAGGTTTTACACAGTAACAACAAATTCATTTTTGAACAGAATTAAATCTTGTTTTTGTGTTGCCATTTTCTAACTGTCCTATTTTTTTTATTTTTCTGGCGATTGTCTTAGGTAGGGTCTCATTTTATGCGGGACGAGATGACGGTTTGATTGGTACCATTTTGGGGTAAATACGCCTTTTTGATCGCCTGCTATTATACTTTTTGTGAGGCAAGAGGGAAAAAAATGGCTGTTTTGGCATAGTTTTTTTATTTTTACAGCATTCACCTGGGAGGCCATCTCATGTAATATTTTTATAGAGCAGCTTGTTACGGACGCAGTGATACCCAATATGTCTAACATTTTTATTTCTGTTAAGTTTTACACATTAGATGCATTTTTGAACAGAATAAAATCTTTTTTTTGTGTTGCCATATATTTTTTTTTTTCTTTGGGCGATTGTCTTAGGTAGGGTCTGATTTTTTGCAGGACGGGATGACATTTTGATTGGTACCATTTTGGGATTAATACATCTTTTTGATCACTTCGTATTACACTTTTTGTGAGGCAAGGTGACCAGAAAATGGCTTTTTTTGCACTGTTTTTATTTTTTATTTTTTTACGGCGTTTACCTAGCGGGGTGGGTCATGTGATATTTTTATAGAGCCGGTCGATACGGACGTGGCGATAACTAATATGCCTACTTTTCTTTTTTTCCCTATTTTTTACAGTTTTTTTTTACTTTGTTTTGGGAAAAGGACGCTTTTTTTTTTTTTTTTACTTGAAACTTTAATATTTTTTTTAAAACTTTATTTTTTAACTTCTTTTTTCACTTTATTTTTGTCCCAGTCTGGGACTTCAACTTTTGGGGGTCTGATCCCCTGCAGAATGCATTACAATGCCAATATGCATTACCATACAGCAGGGATCCGACTATCGGCCACTGCCTGACCCCTGTAGCTGATCGGGCGAGTGCAGCTCCTGCGCCCGCCGGATCAGAGTGCCGTAGCTTTACGGCGCTGGGATTTTTGTCCCGGCTTCCAGCACCGTACATGTACGGCGCTGGTATCCTAAGGGTTAAGTATTCATTTATTTATTAGTGCAGCTAGTAATATAATGATGTAACTCTGGCTTGTGATATAGTTGTCCTGTATTGGACTTAGCAAATCTCAAGTTTTTGCCATCAGGTCCATATCCAAGTCTTTATAAGACTCCTTTGGTTGAATATAAATATCAAAATTATAAAATATAAAAATGCTAAAGTAAAATTGACTGAACAACTTCAGTTTATACATACTTAACTTATTTTGACCATGTTATTAATAACAATTCAGATACCATGTGACACCATGAATTTAACTTCACACTGTGTCAGAGGGTACCGGGACAGCATTTAGTAATAACAAAGGCTCTATTATGTTACATCCACACTTTCAGATTTCCTGACTCACTTTTGAAAGCCAAAAGTCATTTCCTTAATACAACCTCTATGTTTATTATCCACTTATTTTGGCTTACAAAGCTGCATAATGTACATTCTGAACGTGTGAACATACCCTAATAGTGACCAAACATGAATAAGAAGATAGCCAAAACCATGTGCAAGTGCTGCCAGAAAATTGCCAGTGACAATAAAATCTACAGTTTTAGGTAAGTTCAACCTGCACCCAACAAAATACAATGTAGAATTTATCCTTAAAGAGTAACTAAACGTTTGTATACATTTTTGATAACCCGCCCTTAATGCCCTAATAACACTTTTTGTATTATAGTTTATTAATGTTTTTTGTATTTGTATTACACTTTTCCCTACCTAAAGTGTACGTTTCACTGTGTGCTCAAAATCTGCTTCTCTGTACACCGCTGACTTCTCAGTAGTGTACGGAGTACGGAGTTGACATTTTTATCAATGGGGCCGCAGGGAGTACAGGCAGGAGAGCATATTGCTCCTCCTGCTCGTGCCCCCCGGGTGACCCAAGAGGTTTACTAAATGTTGACTTTTTGCTTAGTGACAGTAATGTTCGGCAAGACCGAATCCATATGCGAACGTTGAGGCGGGAAGGAGCATGCTCCACATATAATAGAATAAAGAATCCTGGCAGCCGTTTCTTCTTTTAGAATTTATGCTTTTAATTCCACATCGTATACAGTGTATGCAAGGGACGCGTTTCGGCAATGGATGCCTTTATCAACAGGTAAAGACAAAGCAGTATACATGTGGTATATATAGGTACACAGGAAGGTTACACAGAAGTAACGTCAGATGCCCGAACTGGGCGGTAATGCATTGTAAGCAATCAAACAACATGAGGTGTCACCATCTTTTTACAATTATAACAAAGCATACAATGTGAATCATAGTTAATTTCAACTTAGTTTCGAAGTCTGCAAAGGAAAAATAACAAATTGAAAGAGGAATATGATAATAAATAAAAAATGAACTATTTCATACTCTTTGTTCAACCTCTTGGTTGCAGAGTATCCAACGTATGAATCCAGTATGCCTCCCTCCGTAGTAGGAGTTTTTTTATGTCACCACCCCGTCTTGGTTTTTTAATGTGTTCCAAGACCTGGAATTTTAATTGGGCTATGGAATGTTTACATCTATCAAAGTGGAAGGGTAAGGGTGGAAGTAGATTCTTGGTCCTTATTGTTCATTTGTGTTTGCAAATCCTATCCTGTATAGTCTGCATTGTTTCCCCTACGTACACTAGCCCAAATATATGACATTGGTTGAATCACAGGTTAAAAAAAAAACATCAACTTTGAAAGCTTTTCAGTAGGAGGTGGAGCAATGGGGCGGAGCTGAGGCGCATCCCGCCGGCTGAGCGCTAGAGGATCCTGAGAGCCCTGGTGTGCTTTGCTTGAGCCGTGAAGCCCGAACCTGGAATTGTGAGAGGGGGTCGGTCTTTGGACTCACCCTGGGGGATGGTCCTGGCGTGGACGGGAGTTGCCGGTCGTGCTGCCGTGTGTTGCCGTGGTGTCTGTTTGTCCGGAGGTCCCCCCTGTTTGCAGCATGGTGCCGGCGTTGTTGGAGTGGATCAGATCTCCCGTGTGACGCTGCTGGGGATGCTTGGTGCTTCCTGAATTACCTTGACTTGGGTGAGATCTGCCAAGGGCAGCGCAGTCCACATGTTACTATCTACTGCATAGCTTTTCAGCTCTAGTCTGCTGGTATTCCATCTTCAGCTGCTAGCAGTTTACTTATCCGGCTGTTGTCCCTGCGTGACTGTTACTTTTAGTGATAGAGTAGTGGCCTTATGCAAAGATATATAGTGTGGGCTTCTTGAATATCAGGGGCCAAAAATAAAGTCTTTTCTACCCCACTATATATATAATTTATGGTGAACTCATATGCAAAATGAGCGCTAAAGCTAAAAAGACAGACAAAGCAGAGGCCACTGCTAAAGAAAAAGAAAAGAAAGACAGACGTATTTCTGGTAAAGTGGACCAGTTTTTTGGCTCCCCAGCTGGGAAAGAGAAATTGAGGCCGGGGGGTTGAATACAAATGGAAATGACACGGATATACAAACAGGGATGGCTAAGCAGCAGGATTCTTTGGGACAACCAGAATGGCTAGCAGAGCTGATGCAGGCAATAAGAAAGTGTGACTCCTCTATAGGCGAATTGTCCCAAAAGGTGGGATCAATCGGCTCGGACATATCTATTATCAAAAATGAAATCAACAAAGTCCGGGAGAGAATGGGGGAGGTGGAACAAAGAGTCAGAGACCTGGAGGATAGCTTGTCGGGGATGTGTAAAAAAAATGGATGTTTTAGAAAAAGATAATGAAGCTTTGAAACAAAAACTTAAAGATTTAGAGAATAGGTCCCGTCGTTCAAATCTGCGTTTAGTTGGCCTCCCAGAGGGAGTCGAGGGGAAGGATGTGGCTCTCTTCACCCAAAACTGGTTGAGAGATATCATTGGGCAAGAACACCTGTCTAAGAATTTTTGTGTGGAAAGGGCCCATAGGGTTCCAGCTAAGCCTCCTCCCGCAGGTGGCATTCCTCGCCCAATGATTATTAAGATGTTAAGCTATATAGATCGGGATCTTATAATGCGCAGGAAAAGAGCTCTAGGGGATCTGCGTTTTAATAATAATGTAATATCCATATATCCCGACTATGCGCTGGAAACCCAAAAGAAACGATTGACCTTCGCCCAGGTCAAAAAGAGACTGCAACTAAATAATATTAAGTACTCTCTCTTCTTCCAGGCGAAACTTAAGATTGATTGTAACGATAAGGCTTGGTTTTTCTTTAGTCCTGACGAGGCTATCAGATGGATGGACAATAAGGGACTGAAGTAAAATTGATTAACAGTTGGTTGAGCTGCAGCCGGTATATGCTCGGTAGAGAGGGTCCCGCATAGTGTTTTTGCGTTTTTCGCTATGCGAGATCCAATTTAGGGGGTTTGTGGGTGGGTTTCCGCTGAGTAGAGGGGGAGGGGTTTTTTTTTTCTCTCTTCTTCTTTTCTCTTTTTGTATTTTGTATATTGGTTGTCGTGGCCTGGAGTGCTCCCTTAGGGGGGTGGTACGCGGCTTGGATCTGTTCATCACCTTGGGGTGATATGGGGTTAACACTATATACTTTTAGGAATACATGGGGGATGTGAGTATTTTAGCTTGGAATGTGAGAGGGACAAGGGAAAGAAGTAAGAGGCAAGCGATTTTTGATTATGTAAAAAAACACTTTCCAGGTATTTTCTGTTTCATGGAAACACATTTGGTGAAAGAAGATAAATATATATTAAATATTCAGGGATATTCAGTATAACTCATATTATTCAAGATACTCGCGTGGGGTGTCAGTGGTGTTTCACAGGAAAATTGATTGGGTGGAATATGACAGATTAATAGATGATGAGAGGAGGTATATTTTTTTATTTGGTAAAGTTAATTCACTATGTTGTATTTTGATTTTTATTTATAATCCACCACTGTTTAGTTTAAGAATTTTACAAGAGGCTTTTGAATTTATTCAGGGTAAAAAGGAGTGTCCAGTTTTAGTATTGGGTGATCTGAATTGTGTGATGGATGAGGAGATGGACAGATGCAGAGCGGTGGCACCAAAAAAGATTCCCTCAACTTCAGCCCTGAATAAAATGGTAAAGGAAATGGGGTTGTTGGATATCTGGCGCTTGAGGTATCCGGAGGAGAGGGTCTACTCGTGTTGGAACAAAACATGTAACACCTTGTCCAGAATAGATCTTGCTCTCGGGGATGAAAGATTTTTTCCATGTGTGAGGGATGTAAGATACCTCTCAAGAACAATCTCTGATCACTCCCCGCTTCTGGTGCTGATGAAAATGGGTGAAAATAAAGCAAAGGGAAAATTCAAACTAAATGCCCATTGGTTAAATCTAATTCAGGATAAAATGGCCATAGAGAAAGATCTGGAAGAAATCATTAAGTTGAATTGGGGATCCGCGCCAGACCATATGGTTTGGGAATGCAACAAAAGCGGTTATTAGAGGTAGATATAAAGGGGTGATAAATAGTCTCAGGAAAAGGTATCGGGCCAAGGAGCAGCAACTGACTGCAAGGGTGGTGGAGCATGAGAAAGTTTATTGCACGAATAAAACGAGCGAGAATCTTAGTAGCTTAACCGACACCCAATAAGAGTTAAAACAGTTCCTATTACAAAAAGCGGATAACCAATTAAAATTCCTGGGTAAGAAGAATTTTTTAGAAGCAGGTACCCCTAATAAGAGACTAATATCAATTATAAGGAAACAAATAGGTAATAAGAGAATTAGCGCCATAAAAACCGACGATGGAGTGGTGGTAAATTCCCCGGAGGAAATCTTAGCGGAATTTGCTAATTATTATAAAGAATTATATAAAACGGGTGGATTACACTAGAGAGCAACTTAATCAATACCTGGATAAGATCTTGTTTCCCAGGATTTCAGAACATCAGAGGATAGGGTTGGATCAGCCTATTACCCAGTCCGAAATAGAGGATGCATTGGGTTGTTCCAGATGTAATGCTGCCCCAGGTAGGGACGGGATTCCTCTTGAGATCTATAGGGAGCATAAGACTATATTGATACCTGCCCTCTTGAGAGTTCTGGAGTCCTCAATTAAGAGAGGGGAGTTGGCTGACTCCATGAGAATGGCGGAAATTATTATGATTTTGAAAGAGGGTAAGGATTCCATGAGGGTTGAGTCTTACCGCCCTATATCGTTGCTTAATGGTGACGTAAAATTATTCGCTAAAGTACTTGCGAACAGATTATCCAGGGTAATTGCTGGGTTAGTGGATGACGACCAAAGTGGATTTGTGCCAGGTAGGGTGGCGAGGACAAACATCCATAGACTTTATAGTAACATGCAGTTCGCGGAAGGGGGGGCGTCCCACTCCATCCTGTCATTGGATGCGATTAAAGCCTTTGACAGGGTGGAGTGGGGGTACCTATGGGAGGTAATGAATAGATTTGGCATTGGTAAAGAATTTATACACATGGTTAAGGTTCTGTATAACAGGGCAGAGGCGGTCATAGGTATTGCCGGGGGGGAGTCAGAAGCCTTTGCTTTAGAACGGGGTACACGGCAGGGGTGCCCTCTCTCTCCGCTTCTCTTCGCCCTGAGCATTGAGCCTTTGGCTATTATGATAAGAAACTGTGAGACGATAACGGGGTTTGGAGCGCGGGGAGAGAGGGACAAAATTTCATTATATGCTGATGACCTGCTGCTGTACTTAAAAATCCTGGCGAGGCCCTCCCTTGGGTAATGAGGGTGATCGAAGAAAATGGAAAGTTTTCTGGAATAGCCATTAATTGGCAAAAATCAGTAATGATGCCTCTTGGGAGTCAGTTAGAGCTAGGCCCTATTGAGCTGAGGATTCTGGGTAATGGGGAGGACTTTAAGTACCTTGGGGTTCGGGTCTCAAGGGAGATAACAGATTTTAATAAATTAAACACGATGGAGATTATCAAGGAGATTAAGAGGAAAGAAGAAATTTGGAATAAGTTTTGTTTGACGAAGGTGGATAAAATAGCGTTAATTAAAGCAGTACTTCTTCCAAGAGTCCTATATTTGTTTGGGTCCACCCCTATTTGGATTGAGGATATCAACAAGAGGAAAATTGTTAGTTTGTTTAATGCATTAATCTGGGGGAGAAAAAGGGTCCGGATAAAATTAGATTACCTATATGTGAAAAAAGAAGCGGGTGGTCTCGCTTTCCCAGATATTAGATCTTATTTTTTATCCTCACAACTATATAAACTGCTTAAGTGGAGAAGTGATAATTTGGTAACTTTTCTTCTTAATGAGGTTGGTATAGGTGCTAGGGATATGTTTTATCTCTTGGAATCAAGATTCCTCACAGATAGAAGGTGGGTACAGTTCCCAGTAGTGAGGACTATGGTGAAGATATGGGATGAAATTAAAAGGGTGACAGACCAGGTTGGGATTTTTGGATTTGCCCCCATAATAAATAAGTTATTCTTCCCAAGAGATCAGCTGAAACTGTATGAAAAACTAGAGTCGGTGGTGCTGAAGGAAATATATGCTCAGGGAAAATGCTTAAGTTGGGAAGATGCAAAAGAAAAATTTGGATTAAGTCAAAGTGATTGGTTTGATTATATATGATTGAAAACTATAGTGGAAAAGAAATTAAGGGAACCAGGTATGAATATGATTAATCCTAAGGGCTTAATAAAGCGGCTGATTCAAAACGAGATTTGTAAGAAAGAAATATCTTGTTTGTACAGTATGATAAGAGGGGGTAAATCGATAACTTTTACTAGTAAAGGAAAGTGGGAGGAGGACCTGAATGCGGTAGGCGAAATCCAGTGGAATAAGGTTTATAGAAATATACAAAAAGTTTCAAAGTCGGCAAGTCACAGGATTATACAATTTTAATATAATACACAGACTGTACTATACACCCGAATTCTTGAATAGAATAAGGAAGGATGGATATTACAGTTGTAAAAAATGTGGGGAAACCGAGGCTGGATGGATACACATGATGTGGTCATGTAGATTCTTATTGGAATTTTGGGAAAAAGTATGGGACCATATACCAGGTATGTGTGGTATTTCCCCACCTTTCTCTCCAATATTGGCTATATTGGGGGATGATTCAGGAGTAACAATAGATAAGCTTAATAAGGGGATATTAATTAGAGCCATATTTATAGCTAAACTCCTGATAGTTAGACACTGGATTGCGCCTGACCCACCGGGATTTATGGAATGGAAGAAACACCTCTCTCTTAGCGGTGGTGGGGAGGGGATTTGGATGGTATAGATAAGTATATATGTATTTTTATATAAATGCTGTGATATGAAGTTAAAAAGAATAAAAAATTTCTTAAAAATAAAAAAAAACTTTGAAAGCTTTTCCTGTGTGGGGATGTTCAAATGTAGGACCCTTGATAATATTGGAGCATTGAGAGCAATGGAGGCACGGGAAAGTGCCTTTTCTCTGTGTAGTTAGGGCCCATTCACACGGCCGTATGAATGGGTCTGGATCTATTCTGCAATATTGCGGAATAGAAAGAAGAAATGGCTGCCAGGATTCTTCATTCTTTGCTTAGTGAAGCAGGCAGAAGCAGGAGCCTCTCCGTTCAGCTAATCCTGGCATAGCACATGGTTACAGGGTGCCCATGTGCTGAGCCAGCATTTAGTATACCTCCGGGGGGCACAGGCAGAAACAGCAATGTGTGCTCCTTCCTGTACTCCCTGTGCTGCGCCCCCATTGATAAAAATGTCAACTGTATTCTGTACACCGTTGAGAAGTCAGGTTTAGGTAGGGAAAAGTGTAATAAAAATACAAAAAACATTAATAAACTATATTACAAAACGTGTTATTAGTGCATTAGGGACATGTTCACAAAAATTTATACAAAAGTTTAGTTACTCTTTAAAGCAATTGTGTATATACAGTAAACATAAACCCTGAAATAGAATGTAACATGGTGTGGAAGGGGTCTAGGGCTGGGTTCACATTTTTGTCTTAAGGGGGTTGTCCAAGTTATTTTTTTGTTCTTTATATGTTTCTAACTTGTCAGGTATAACAACTTTCCCATATACTTTGTGTTTCTAAAGCTGCTGGTTTCTCAGAGTTGACTGAGGGTCACATGACCTGTGATGTCACCTTATCTCCCTGGTCTGTGATGTTTCGTTCACAAGCCTCAGAGTTCAGATAACAGTCTGTACACGAGAAGTCACTGGCCACGCCCCCTTTCTTTGCTGGGCTGCTATCTGCTCTCTCCCTGGTTTCCTTCAGATAAAACATTAACCCCTTCAGCCAGAACACACTGAGGGCTCAAGGCTTTACAACAAACAGTAGCTGCAGCAGTGAGAGGAGACAAATGCTGGGCACAAGAGCTGTAGAGGAATTGTATTGTACAAGAAGGGAGAATTTCCTGTGTGTATCAGCAGTGTCATTGTACAGCTGGGACTTGTAGTCCTACACATACAACATGCTGCTGAGTATTCCAGCAGGCAGACATGTCACTCAGCACTTGTATTCATTCCCTTTGCAGAGAGGGGGGGAGAAGGGGAGGTCTGAGATTGTTGTTATTGCATGTAAACAAAGACCAGAAGAGAACCAGGGAAATTAGGAAATATGGATTTTTTTTGCCTAAAACTTGCTTAACTTAGTTATATATTGCTGCCCATCAGATTTACAGTGCTATATTTTTTTTTTTCATAACTCGGACAACCCCTTTAAGTTTAACGTATAAAAAAAACCTGTTCCAGTTTTTTTGATACTGATACTGATACCTATCCTCAGGATAGGGAATCAGTATCTGATAAATGGAAGTCCGAAGTCCGGCAGTAGCGCTCCTATGAGCGATGAGGCCTTGTTTTTGCTTACCAAGCACAGCGGTGTACATTGTATAGTGGCTGTGCTTGGTATTGCGCTCAGGCTCATGAAGTAAATAGGGCTAAGCATGATACCAAGCATAGCCGCCATACAATGTACGGTGCTGTGCTTGGTAAGGTGTGAGAAGGCCACAGCACTCACAGGAGTACCAGTGCCTTCTCAAACAGCTGATTGGCGGGGGTCCCAGGTGTTGGACCCCACCAATCAGATACTAATGATAGTCATCAGTATTGTTATGGATATGAAGACTGAAGATGTGAAGCCATTACAAGATGGCGTCGGCTCCGGGACCACTCCTGCTCTTATCTGTAGTTTACATTCTTTAGCGAGACTAGATGCGCAGACGTGAAACTTTATTTTGCATTACTAACCAATAAAATATATCCTAACCCTCAGGAGAGGATTCACTCCTCCCTGGGGTATATAACCCTTGTACACTCCTCTAATAAACAAGAACCTCTTTGACCCTACAAGGTGTCAGTGTTGTTTCTTCCATGCATGTAAAATCCTAGTATTACTTTAATTTGGAGCAGAGAAACAAACTTTGTGGCTCCCTTTGAGAGCCATCCTTATCAGTTGGCGTCCCTTGGGTGGGCTCGAGAGAATGTAGCTTCGTAGCCGAAGGAACGGACTCCTACGTGTGGTGCACGGTCGCTTGAGGGAGGGGTACTGCAGACCCATAGATCAGGTGAGAAAATCTGTCATCTTACCTACCTCTTGTCGAGCCTGCACTGCATTGTGGTAGTCATTTCTGCTATATAGAAGTTACCAGCAGCAGCTTTGGCTGAAGTTGAAATCTCGAGCGCAAAGAACCCAAAACAAGAGTTTGTTTCTACTGTGGTTTGTGTTTCATGTGGTTTGTGTACTGAAAGGGGAGAGGAACACTGAGAGTGAGAAACTGACCAAGGATCGGACAGGGGGATCGCATAATCTCTGTGCAAGCTTCTCGATAGAGAGCCTGAGACAGAGGGGGCGATCCACTCGTAGGGAGGTGTTTTTTATCCCGTGCTAGGTAGTCACGGGGTGGTATACTGACCGGGTCGTCCGGAGTAATTGATTTTTCTTCTGGATATGACGTGACCGGTCAGATGGGTTTCCTGCGCCGGGTCGTCTAGATTGATTGTCTAGACAGACATGACCGGCCAGAAGTGATTTTCTGTATTAGGCTGCAGTGTACAGGCAGCGGGCAGATATAATCAAACCTCAAAGCTAGTGTGCAGTCCGTGCGGTCAGAAGAATTGAGTCTGATTGAGACTAACCCCTCCCCTTGACAGGCGTGCAGTCTGTCTGTGTCTTGTCTGCCCGACTCCGTTCTGAAAAGTTGAAACATGGGTGGTAACTTGGTGTAATTGTTACCCGGAAAGCAAACGGCTTCGGAGGTGGCGGCTCAAGGAAAATAAGTTGACTTGATATGTCTGTGTGGACCAGAAATCTGACCTTGTGTGTTGCCAGAGAATCGACTAGTAGATGAAGGTCACACAGCCAAGTTTACTGTGAGCGATATCTGCTCTACTGATGTGATGATGAGGCCAAATTAAGGGTTAAGTTGAGAATAGAAGAAATCATCACTCACAGGGGAAAGTTTGCTGTGGCATTAGGCCAAAAAGGAGTGAACACCGGCCTTGAATTTACAGCATTATATTCTGTTATGGAAAACAATACGAGCATCAGCGGAAAATTATTAAAATATAAGAAATTAGTCTGGGCAGAAATGTATAATGAAAAGACAAATGATTACTTTTACATGCTGTCAGCACGGCCCCTAAGATGTTACAGGAGGACCCAACCGCGCTCCCGCAGACACATCCCCCGCCATTTCACTAGCCCCCCTCAGTCTCTCTGTTGAGAGGGGTGGACCTGTGAAGTACGTCAGTGCCAAAACCACGCCCGTGGCTCACCTCTTTGTATCCAGTTATCACACAAGACGGCACGCCCTACGTCCCAATGTCCATTCTGGCAGCCATCTTAACTTAGGGAACTTCTCTTCCTGGTGGCCATCTTAACTGAGGGAACGTCAGTCCCCGCCCAGTGGCCATCTTAGTTACTGGTATTCTCCGTGACACGGCTACAAGTGGGAAGCAAAGCACATAGATGCAAGTAGAACCACAACGATTATTTGACTTAGTAAATGAAGGATACACACATACCTATAATAAGTTAATATTGTTTAATTAGATGAAATGACTTAACCTCTATGTTTTTTATCTGTTACTAGGATTAAGTCAGCATTTGGAGGTAACTTCATCTCGATTCCTAACAGGTTGTTGTGATGGTGCAGGTGTTCAGGACTCCAGGTCAAGGGGAACCGGGTGAAGATGTTAGGTTAGGTCCTGCATTTGATACAAAGTCAAGTGAAGTACTTGGTCCTGAGTGTCCTACCCATGCTAGAATCACAAAAGGAAGGGATTGTGATGGAAATGGTCTCACCTCTGGTAAACTGTAGCTTGACATAAGAGGTCACACAAGTAGTAAGGGAGAAAGAATGTAGACAGGCAGTGAAGAACATCAGCAAGCTAAAGGAAGCTGTAGAGATGCACCCCGATGGTAAACTGAATCCAGAGTAGTGGAAAAAAAAAAAAAAGCATGTAGGAAAAATAAAGGGTGCCTGAAAGATAACGAGCTTACAGGAGTCCGATTGTGAGTATCTTACGGAAAGTGTATAGAGGAGGTGTAGAGAGACAGAGAAAGTGTCAAGTATTATTATGAATGTTATCACGGTAATTTTAAACCACCTCCCAAACGGAGAAAGAAAAAACGAAGTCTTCCACCTTATAATGGTCCTGGGTAATGGACCTGCAGCATCTGAACCCAGATTGGAGAGAGTTATGCTGTATGTGGTACTCCTTGACCACGCCACATGGATTCTATTCTGTGTTAACTGAGCCCAGATCACTGTCCCCACAAACACCCATGTTCTTAGAGATGACACAAAGACAGATGAGAAAGGAAAAAAAAAGGTAGACCAGTATTAGGAAATGAGCAATCCAGTATTGACTGTGCCCTCAAACATTTTAGCAGATTAAAGTCCAGCTCTAATGATATCCCTCACCCTGGGTGATAAAGAAGAAGTCCTGTTTTTGATTGATACTGGAGCAGCCAAGATAGTTGTGCACAGCAAACATGTCCTCCCCTGACTTAATCTCCACGGTCACCAGTCCTGGAATAGGAGTGGATGGGAAAGTAGTACACTCCCCTTTAACAGAACCCATCCATGTTAGATTTGCCCTTAACCAAGAAGTGCTGGTCAGTGATACTGTCCCCTGTTGCCTCCTGGGTAGAGACTTGCTTGCAGCATCTCATACCAGGAGGATGGCACTGTGAAACTAACAGGTGCCTTTTTAATGACCAAGAACTTTGTCAGCAGTTAGTGATAAAACTCCCTGGTCCATGTTTATGTCAGTACTCCCAGAAGATGAGAAGGAAGCCCTGCTTGCAGTATCCCTTGAGTATGGCACCGTCGGATGCCATATTTCAAACATTCCGAGACTTTATGAAAAAGATTGTATCCCCTTCTACCACTCTTTTGTACCCTAAGAAAAAGAAAAGTAAGAAGAGCAAAACCAACCCAGTACCAGGTGCCTACGGGCTGTCAATGAAGCCACAGTTTTTAATACCCCTATTGTGTCCAATTCCCACACCTTGTTGACTCAGGTTCCCACTACCTCTACCCACTACACAGTAATTAATTTGGCTGATGTTTTCTTTTCAGTACCACTACATCCAGGCAGTTGGTATGTTTACCTTCACACATGAGGGTAAAAAAGCATACCTGGGTGATGCTGCCACAGGGAGCCCAGAACTCACCCAGTATGTATACTACAGCCATGTCGCCATAACTGCAAGGTGTCAAATACAAAACTTCAGTTTTGCTGCATTCCTTCCTGGGGTGATATATCTCACCCCTGAATGAAAGAAGTCTGTGGAGGACACCCCTTTGTCCAGAAACGTGAATGCACTGTGGACATTTTTTGGGCCTTGTTTCTTATTGCAGACCTTGGACATGCATGTTTGGTGCTGTTTTTCATGATTGTTTGTCCTCTAGCCCCTTCCACTTCCTACAGAAGAGGTAGTAGATGGATGCCTTTCATGTTCAAGGGCTGGTAATTTGGTACTCCCCCGCACTGGGTCTATCAAATTATTACATTTAGATTGTATTCTATAGAAGCGAATGCCCTGCCTCAGTTGTCCTCACTTAACTGCTCCTCATGATATTACATTTATCCTCATATAGGTATAACCCAAAAATCTTTTTAATGCCCGCCTTTTGAGAATGCAGTGTTCCATTTTGTTGCCTGACAATGTTAGTATCCAAAGGTGTAATACTTTGAATCCAGCCACCCTGTTGCCTCTGGAGCAAGGGGGGAGGAAAGAGTTAAGGCACCTCATGACTGTTGGCAGATGATGTCACAAGAGACAGTGGGATATGGTAAGTCAGCCATTAGATTAGATAATGTGCTCTTTGTGGATGGATCGAGGTATGGCCAGGACGGCAGGTGGTACACAGGTTGGGCAGTGGTTACTAAATATGACACTAAAAATGCAGAGTCCTTACCACCACATGTCTGCCCAAGAAGAGAGTCCAGAGACTCTGGAGATGGTTTGCAGAGATGCAGAAGGAAAACAGCCAACATTTACACTGATCCCCATGTATGCCTTTGAGCCCATGGCTATGGGCCCATTTGGAAAGCCAGAGACTTCAACCCCTTCATGTAACTCCATCAAAAATTAGGAAGTGATGAGGTCTCTGATGGAACCCCTCATGTTGCCAACTTGAGTGGCAGTGATAAGAATGAAAGGCCACTGTGAAGCAGACACAGAGGAGGCGAAGGGAAAGCCAAGGCAGAACAGGTGGCAAAAATGGCTGCCAAATTGCCTAGGCAGACCCCTGCCTTAGTGGCCACAGCTCAGGTCCCTGAAATAACTCCTCCTGTCTCCCTGAAAGTTCTTAGAGACCTTACAGAACCAGGCCGGGGAAGGAGGAAAGGGACCAGTGGGTGTCAAAAAGGGGGATTGCCAAAGGAAGGACTAATATAGTTTCAAGGAAAACTCTGCCTTCCCAGGTCCCTCTAACCCACAATGGCACAGGCAACCCATGGAGTGACACACCAGTCAAAAAAACCTGCAGTGGTGATTTAGTACATAGCACATGGTACGCTCCAGGGTTCAGCAACTGTAGAAGCCAGATATACTCAAAGATGTATGATTTGTTGTCCCCGAACAAACGTGGGTCAGATGGTTACAGCTACCTCAGAAACACATGCACTTCGTCACTTGTATCCGTCTCAACGCTTGCAGACTAAATTCAGCTACCAAGGTGGGTGTGTA
Organism: Rhinella marina; assembly: GCA_900303285.1. Classification (NCBI taxonomy): domain Eukaryota; kingdom Metazoa; phylum Chordata; class Amphibia; order Anura; family Bufonidae; genus Rhinella; species Rhinella marina. Next base: position 34,760 of record ONZH01031305.1, read on the forward strand.
TAAGTATGTATTGGTGTGTGATGACTTGTTTTCAGGCATGGCTAGAAGTATACCTGGTAGCTAAGGTCACAGCCTAGACCACAGCAAAGAAGATTATGGCCGAAGTTGTATGCAGGTACAAGGTACCAGAGCCATTGAAGGTGACAAGGTGTTCACTTTACAGGTGAAGTGATGCAAAAGGTGATTAAGATTTAGGTGCATAACAAGCCTAAAGTGCTTCGTACCATCCACAAAGCAGCAGTAGGAAAGAACTGAACGGGACACTAAAGTAAAAGACTCAAAAAGCCATGGCACAGACTGATAAGCATGGACAGAGTGCCTGCTGTTAGCCCT